>PVKA01038788.1:0-19982 GCA_004027165.1 Ctenomys sociabilis
GGGGGGGTTGGAGATGGCAGCGGCCGAGGGAGCCGAGGAGCCGAGGGAAGGGGAGAGAGGAGGAGAGAGGAAGCAGGGGGAGGGAGGGAGGGAGCTAGGAGCCAGAATAGGGGGGGTGCCTTGGCGGAGTTAACTCCTTCGGTGCTGGCAGGAACCCGGATAATGGGAAAGGAGATAGAAGGAGAAGCAGAGAGGCCCTGAGGCAAACATGGAGGCCTGGCCAGCCTCCAGTAATGACAGCAAAAACCCTGAGGATGGATTTCATTTCTTAGCGATGGAAGCATCCACAGTGGAGCCGGGAGCATAAGCACAGTCCTTTAAATACTGAGGGGGAGGGGGTAGTGGGAGGCAGGGTGTGAGGCAGGGGCTGGCAAGAGGAAATCCCTGGGGCCCCAGGTCTCCCTCAGGTTTCACAAGAGAAAGCTTAAAAGGTAATTATGTCCTGGATCCTAATGTCTGAAATTGGGGAAAGCAAAGAAAAGGGGAAAGACTGCAAAAGATGAATTCTCTATACCCCCAGCCACTAGGACACTGACTCAGGATTTTGTCATGCGGGCCCCTAAGTCTCAGTTTAATATTTGTAAAACTTTTCTCACCCCCCCCCCCATGCCTTCCAGTTCCCTTAGGAAGCCTGGCATCCACCTCTACCTTCTTACCTGACTCTCTGAGATGGATACTTCATAGTAGTCCAGGATGTCTGTCACAGTAACAGAACTGAGTTACCCTCCCCCTGCCCAGTTCCCACAGGTCACCCTTCCCACCTTCTAGTACGGGAAGAGGTCCCTCAGCCAAGCTGGTTGATGAGGCTAGATAATAACTTAGAAAGATCTTGCATGATGTTCCTGCTAGGACCAGACTCTCCAGACTCCTAACCAGCCTGAGTGAAGTTCAGTACCTGCCTTTACAGGTCCAGATAGGCCCTTTTCAAAATGATCTCTCATAAAACGGGTTACTTACCAAGCAAGGCCTGGAATAGGTCACTGTGCAGCACTGTGAGGAGGGGGGGTGCCCACCGTAATAGTGGGGGGGCCAGGAGCCAGAGGGCTGACCTGGGAGCTGGCAAAAATCCAAGTGAGGGAAGACTGAGACCAAGAAGAGACTAACATTCACCTCAGCTTCCCCATGACTTGTCCTATCACCCCAAACTTTATGGAAAGATTAGGGAAAACAATCCCCAGGTCTTTGCCCCCACTACATTTCCAGGCCTCCCCTCCACAAAGACCCATTTTTCACCTCTTGTTCTCTGAGACATCGCTTTTGTGTCTCACTTTAATCTCCCTAATCTTCCAGGATTGGAGTTAAGCTGCCTCTCCCCACTCAATTCTAGCTATTAGATGAAGCATACAAACTCTGAGTGGACAGCCTGTCCCATTCTTCTCTGGGTTCCCCGGCACCACTGCCACCACCTTGCTCCACACACCCTGGACTCCTTTCCAAAAAGCAGGCATAACACAATTATATTCTCCTGAAGAGATGAAAGAAGGATCTCCACCACAGAGAACCCAGCTGCTAAAAGAGAAAGCTCTTTCTCTACCAGCCCTGTCCCCTACTAGAATTACAGAAAGAAGGGGATGTGTTTCTAGGAACTTGACTCAGAGATAGAGAATCAGGGAGGATGAACAAAAGAATTCCTATGGTTCTCATGCCTAAGAAGAGCTCATCTACTCCAAGGTCTAGATGGAAACAGGGTCTCTGAAAGAAATAAGAGGGCAGAAAAACACATTCAGGGAGCTCTCAAAGGCATTCAGGGAAAGGTAATGAAGCTGGAGGATCACTCTTACTGTTTACTTCTGAGAGTTAGTGACAAGGAAATCTCAGGAGAATGTGCTTGGAACACCTTCCGGCTTGAGTCTGCCACCCATTTTCCTCCCTTTTGTGCTGGCAAACAGCTCTCATGAAGAACCATCCTTCTATGCCCCTGGCTCTGGTATCTACCTTACCCTTCTGCTTCCCTACCACTCCTTTGTAACTCTTAGGAAGTCCTCCCTCTAGCCTATCACCATTCTTCTGGCTGCAGTGGCCTACGATTCTCCTTCTTCCTTTCATCCTATTCCATCACTCCTTCAAAAGGCTGGACTCCACTTCATACAGGTCATATGAAGGGGTCTGGGGCAGATGAGGGATGCATTGAAACCACTCTAGGTCAATCACACTGCAGGGACCGGAGGCAGCCCCGAACTACAGCTCCCAGAGTGCCTTGCCGTCCGGAAGGCCAGCCCACCTCTGCGCGGTGCATTCTAGAGAATGAGTCAGGGCCGGGGAGCTCAGCCTTGGCAGAAAGGAGGGGAGAGCTAGGACAGCGCAAGGCCACGGCGGCTGGAGCGGCTTGGAGATGCAGGCAGCTTGGATGACCCCTGGCGTGAGGCGGCAGCTACTGAGATTAGGGGACCGAAGGTCTGTACATGACAGGAAGAACAGGATATCGCGCCTTGGGACCCAGTCACAACTGAATCCCTCCTCCCCACAGGTCTCAGGCCAGTGTTGTCTTCGGGCAGACCCGGCCCAGCCTTGCCCTGCGACCCTATGCTAGTGGCAGCACGAAGGTAAGTAACCTTAGGAGGAAGCTGGGGCCCCGCCTAGGCCCCACCACTTTTGCCGCCGGTAGGGGTCTCCCTCTCTGTCCCAGTCACCTCCTGACAGCTCTGGCACCGAAAATAGGTGAAAGGGCAAGCCAGGGTGTCCTAGAATGAAAGTAGGGGAAAGGCACTGGGTCCACTCAGCAACCCCCACGGCCAGCCCTTCCACTTAAGTCCCTCAGCACACTGGAAGCGTCCTCCCACCCTGGCTAACTACCCTTTTACCCAGGCTAGGATTAGGACAAATAGTCTTTCCGGATGCTTCAACCAAGCTAAAACCAGTTCAGGCAATAGTGACCCTGAAGTTGGGTGGATGTATGCCAAGGTAGTCCCACCCAAACCAACTCCTTTGTCTGAAACTCTCCTCCCTGCCCAGGAGTCTAAGTCCTTTGCTGTGGGGATGTTCAAAGGCCAACTCACCACTGATCAGGTGTTCCCATACCCGTCCGGTAAGGAAAGGGATAGTCAGCACTGGGTGGGAACAGGGTTAGCCTTGTCTAACCAGCCTCCCCTCCCCTCACCCCATCAGTGCTCAACGAGGAGCAGACACAGTTTCTCAAAGAGCTGGTGGGACCTGTGGCCCGTTTCTTTGAGGTGAGGATTGATTGGCATTGCATCTGATGGGGGTGGGTGATGTTTTTAGGCGCTTCAAAAAAAAAAAAAAAACCTCAATGCCTTCCACAGGAGGTGAATGATCCTGCCAAAAATGATACTCTGGAGCAGGTGGAAGAGACCACTTTGCAAGGTCTTAAGGAGCTTGGGGCTTTTGGTCTGCAAGTGCCCAGTGAGTTGGGCGGTTTAGGCCTTTCTAACACCCAGGTGAGGGGAGTCTCTTCATTACTTACATCCCATCTCTGGCTTGGCTTTTAGCTCCTTCCTCTCCCCAAGGATCATCTTTCCTTGCTGAGTACAAAGCCCCTCCCTCCAAACAAAACACAAATCTATGTATAGTATTCAGGACCCTTGGACCCTACTGTTTCCCAACTGCCTAATAGGGCAGTACAGTCCCCATCATAACCCAAGATGGACACCAGCATCTTCTGTTGTGCCCTTCTCATAGTCCTACTTCCCCTCTTCATATTCACTATATGGATGTGGCCCTGGTGAGGCCCTGCCCCCCTGCCTGTAAGTGTAGGCCCCCATGCAGTCAGTTGCATCCCCAGATGCCTGCTTCCCCTCCAGTATGCTCGCTTGGCAGAGATCGTGGGCATGCATGACCTTGGCGTGAGCGTTACCCTGGGGGCTCACCAGAGCATCGGTTTCAAAGGAATCCTGCTCTTTGGCACGAAGGCTCAGAAAGAAAAATATCTCCCCAAAGTGGCATCTGGTAAGGCACTCTTAAACTAATGATTGGGGGTGCCCTGGTGTTGGTGGATTAGGACACTTGGCATTCAGACTGACATATAGTTGGGCATATCACTTAGGGGAAGTTGTTGGGAGGCATCAGTGTGCTGCAGGGGAAATCCTAAGAAACTGCCTGGTGCATGGGACCTTGCTGCTCATCAGGATTCCAAGGAGCTCTTTCTTCAACAGGGGAAGCTTTGGCTGCTTTCTGTCTAACAGAGCCCTCAAGTGGCTCAGATGCAGCTTCCATCCGAAGCTCAGCTATGCCCAGCCCCTGCGGAAAATATTATACCCTTAATGGAAGCAAGATTTGGATCAGGCAATGTTCCATTTCTCCTCTCTTCTCCCCCTCAGCCCAGTTGCAAGCCCCACTGAGCCCTCCACACTCTGAACGCCCCCTCATTTTTGCACAGTAATGGGGGCCTGGCAGACATTTTCACAGTCTTTGCCAAGACACCAGTTACAGATGCAGCCACAGGGGCTGTGAAGGAGAAGATAACAGCTTTTGTGGTGGAGAGGAGCTTCGGAGGTGTTACCCAGTGAGTGGATTTAGGGAACAAGTAGAACCAATAAGGGGTCAGCACTGGATTCCAGAGCAGGTGGTAATCAGATTACCCTGGGGGTATATGTAAAAGCCAGAGCAAATAGCAGCATATTCCCTTTGGGACATTTTTGCAAGTGGCCCAAAGTTTAGGCTGTAGCAACAAAGTCCAACATAGGGCAGCAGGACTTAAAGTCAGGTCTCTGTAGCCCATGTGGTATGTAGAAGACTGTTCTCTATGTACACTTATAGTCTGGAAGTTGCAGTTCTTTCCTGTAAAAGGAATGGAGGGTCCATTTTTGTTAGTGCCAGCCTGTTTACTCGTTGGCTTTCTTGCCCTGCCCCAGTGGGCCCCCTGAGAAGAAGATGGGCATCAAGGCCTCCAACACAGCAGAGGTGTACTTTGATGGAGTGCAGGTGCCTGCAGAGAATGTGCTAGGTGAGGTGGGGAGTGGCTTCAAGATTGCTGTGAACATCCTCAACAATGGAAGGTTTGGCATGGCTGCAACCCTTGCAGGCACCATGAAATCCATCATTGCTAAAGCAGTGAGTATCCTATCTGAATCCCTAGCTAGCCTGAATGAGTCACAGTGCCCCCCCCCCCCCTATATTCCTGTTCCCTTGCAGGCATTCCCTACCCTAGAGATCCATACCCTACCAGTAGCTCTAAGCTAGCTAGCCTAGGTCTCCCATCAGTGTGGACTGAACTCTCAGTTGTGGCCAAAGTCTATCCCTCCAAACCAAGCCCAGCCCATCTCCTAGGCAGACTATGAAACACATGTGTCTTCTTCCAGGTAGATCATGCTACTAATCGTACCCAATTTGGGGACAAAATTCACAACTTTGAGCTGATCCAGGAGAAACTGGCCCGGATGGCTATGCTGCAGTATGTGACTGAGGTGAGGGCCTCCTGCACCCCTCTCCTTTGAGTCCTGTGGTTTTCTTTCCAGTCGAGTCAGACTACAACCCCCAGCAGCACCTGGGGCAGTGGGTCTCCAGCTTTACACCAATGCCCTAGGGGATGCGGGGAGGCATAGTCAGCTCAGCTTCTGAAGGGGAAAAGTGATGCTGTTCTGCTGAAGTACTACTTACTTCTCATAGATACCATAAGTTAATTCTATCCCTACCCCACCCCTTACCTACACCCCTTTCAAGAATTCCAGTACCTGGCAATCCCTATGACTCAGAAGATGAGATATTTAGATGTGCCCGACCTGACCATAGAGTTAGAAGGTGAATGCAAAGGCCCTGGGAAGGAGGGTGGGCTAAGTCAAATCTCATCTTGGAGATATGAGTGTTGAGCTAAGTCTGGTGCAGCCCTTTTCAATTTTCCTTCTTTGTCCCAACTATGCCACCTCAGTCAATGGCTTACATGTTGAGTGCCAACATGGACAAGGGATACACAGACTTCCAGGTAGAGGCCGCCATCAGCAAAATCTTTTGCTCGGTGAGGACCCAGGTGTGATGGGAGGGAGAGTCCAGTTTGGAAACTCACCTCCAAAACCAGTCTCATCTAGTATTCTTTCTCTAGGAAGCAGCCTGGAAGGTGACAGATGAATGCATCCAAATCATGGGGGGGATGGGCTTCATGAAGGTACAGGGTGGTCTTCCGCAAGGGATAGCCAGGCAGAGTGGGTAGGTACTTCTTATCAGAGGTTTATAATGTGTCTTCCTCTGTGCTAGGAGCCTGGGGTAGAGCGTGTGCTCCGAGATATTAGAATTTTTCGGATCTTTGAGGGAACAAATGACATCCTCCGGCTGTTTGTGGCTCTGCAGGGCTGTATGGTAAGAGGAAGAATAGGGAAGAGGGCATAGGGAAAACAGTGAGTAGCGGGTCCTGGTTATTAGACCTTCCTTTCCCACAGGGCAAAGGAAAGGAACTCTCCAAGCTTGGTGATGCACTAAAGAATCCTCTTGGGAATATAGGCCTCCTACTAGGAGAGGCAGGCAAGCAGATGAAGCGGTAAGCTGCAGCTGGGTAGGAGGCTAAGACAGCAAGATGGGGGCTAGGAGAGGAGGGCAGCAAGCAGCGACTGACCAGTTATTGTCTCCCTTTCTTGTAGGCAGGTAGGGCTGAGCAGTGGCCTGAGTCTCAGTGGAGTTGTCCACCCAGAGTTGAGTCGAAGCAGCAAACTGGTGAGTAGTGGGGCAGAGCCTATAAGAGAAGGGCTCACAGGGATGGCTCCTGAGCCCTATGATCCTTCCTCTTCAGGCAGTGAAGGCTCTGGACCAGTTTGCCACTGTGGTAGAGGCCAAGCTGATAAAGCACAAGAAAGGGATTGTCAGTGAGTACCCTTTACCCCATGTCCCCCTCGCTGTCACCTCCGAGATTAACCTCACCCTACCCTATCTACCTGACAGATGAACAGTTCCTATTGCAGCGTCTGGCAGATGGAGCTATTGACCTCTACACCATGGTGGTAGTTCTTTCCAGGTGAGGAGGTAGCATTGGTTGGAGGCTGCGCCACAGGAGAGCTGGGCCTCACTCATAGCCCAGGGTTATCTTCTCCTCCTGCTTCCTCGTACCAGGGCTTCAAGATCCTTGAGTGAGGGCCACCCTGCAGCCCAGCATGAGAAAGTTCTCTGTGACAGCTGGTGTATTGAGGTGAGCCTTGGGCTACTCAGTGTAGGTGGGGGGCTCAAGACACAAGCCTGACCCCCTTCCTTCTTTCTCTCTAGGCTGCAGCCCGGATCCAGGAGACCATGGCTGCTCTACAGAATGACCCCCACCAACAGGAGCTGTTCCGTAACTTCAAAAGCATCTCCAAGGCCTTGGTGGAACGAGGTGGCATGGTCACCAACAACCCCCTTGGCTTCTAAATACTTGTGACCAGTACCTGGCCAGGTTATATACCTTCTCTCAAGCCAAAGCCCAGGCCTCCTTCCAGGGGACAGTGGGTCCCCCTGAAGGGGGGCTTTGGGATTCCAGGACTCACAGGAGCAGAGAACATTATTTTTGAGTTACCTCACAAATAAAGTTTCTTAAGTCAAAAACTTTGCTACTATAGCTCAATTCTTCCCATCTGCTACCTGCCTCCCTCCCAAAGAAAGGAGCCAGAGGTGTGGGAAGTTTGCCTCTATTGCTTTATTTGGTATTTTATACAAATGACTAAAATAAATAGGATAACAAAGGCAGCTACATATCCCTCAAATACCAGATACCCAACTTCCTAGGACTGCTGTCTAGGGTGCTCAGTCCTCTTCCTCCCAGGGTACCACTGACCATCCCCCATACTGCAAAGGACAGACCTGACAGGGCAACTGGAGGTGATCACATTCTGGGTTAGAAGGGGCCCAAGAAACAGGGATTCTTTGTATAAAAGAAAAAATGTCTATTAAAAAATAGCTCCCAAAATGTAAGATAGTCTATTTTACCCCCTAAAAAAAAGGCTTAGATAGAAACAATAAAGCTAAAAGTAACCAAAACTTCCTTATCCAACCCTGAGGGAAGGAGGAGGACCAGGCACTGCTGGTGAGTCACAGTGGCAATATTTTATGATAGGCAGCAACTGCCAGGCCAAGCCCTGGCACTTCAAAGAGCAACAAGGACGACTGGAAGGACACCCAGTCGCAGAACAGGAGCACCAAGCTGATGCAGGCCAAGGGTGCAGACCGAAGATGGCCCTGTACCAGGTCCTACATAACATCCACAAAGAATTCACTGGGGTTGCCCATGGCCATGTGGAAGCTTTGGCGACTGGCTGTCAGTTCCGGAGGTACAGAACCCAGGTCTCTCACTGGAGGGGCTCCCGGGGGCTGTACTGCTGGAGGGACAGGGGGTGGGGGTGGGGGCATCATGACCACCATCATGGGGTTATAAGGAAGAGCCATGCCAGGGGGAGGTCCATAGGGATGGAGGCCTGGGTGAGCACGAAGATTAGGAGCAACCCCCGTTGAGCCCCTAGATGGGGGAGGGCCCCCATCTCCACTCCCACAAGGATCCCCACCCCGCCGAAGGCTGCCTCCCCGACTGGAAGGCTCAGACTCACTGCCACTGCCAGACTTGGACTCAGGGGCCCGTTCCTCGGGCCTCCCTGTGCGCCCAGCACCCCCATCACTTCTTGTTGACCCACTGCTTCGGCTCCCTGTAAGGATAGATGAGAGGAAGCAATCAGACCTCAGCATGAGATCCTCTGGCTTCCCCATGCTGCACCCCATGTCTCCTGGCTGTACTCATATTTAGGGGAAACTTACCCTCGCTGTGCTGGCTGCTGGCACTGCCACCACCATAGGTGTATGATGAAAGCTCATGGTAAGGTGGGGGCTGGGGACTGTAAGGGTGTGGGGCAGGGTACTGGTAAGAGAAGGTAGGCAGCAGGGGCCATGGAGTGGCCCCAGGCAGAGGAGCTAATGTGTCTTGATCTGAAGCCCCACTGGAGCCATCATTGTCATTCAGAGACAGGTTGACAAGGTCTGGAACACAGGGAAGACAGTAGGTCACTGCTTTTCAGTGGCAAGACACTGAATGAAAAGAAACTTGTAACCATTTCCCCAAAGCAATCCATAACAGGAGTCAAATGGGGTAACAAAGAATTTGACAGAAAACTACTACTAGGGCAGAGACACAGCCAGGGCTACCGATAACCCACAAGCTTCAGGAAAGGGTGCTCCTTTCTCCACAGACACAGCTTTGCCCTGGTGCACAGCTTATTTAACAGAACTCAGATATTACCTTACCCCTTGGTTAGAACAGTATATACACTCATATAGGACTCAAACTATTATTCCATACTCCATAGCCATAGCTACAGTTCATGGGCCAGGCAAGAGGTTAGAGAGAAGGGGATAAGGTAGGCTGAGCTGTTTTCCCAAGGTTAGGAACTTACAGTTCTCACAGCCGCCACTGAGATCCCCGAAGACATAATAACACTGCTCAGAGAAGGTGATCTTGTTCACAGTGTGTCGGATGAGGCCTGCCTTCAGCAGTCCACTGGCATACTTTCGGGCCTCCCTTCGCTCGGGAAATCCCTCCACATGATGATAAAGCCAGTCAACCACGTCTGAGCCTGAGATTACCCATAGGAGAAAGCCTCAAATTCTCCTTCCAATTCCCAACCTCACCCTTGCTTGTGCCACTCCTGGATTTGATCTCCTCCCTCCCTCCCTTCCCATGCCACCTGCCCATGGCTCAGGCGTACCCAAAAAGGCATTTGGAATGGTGATCTTGAGCCACATGCGGTCCCGGACTTCTAGCCCAGACTCTGGAGCTGCCATGGCCTTAGTCACAGATGCCATGTCCATATGGATGGAGAGACCCCGGCTCTCACAGCCTGACAGAAGAGACAATGGGGAATTGGGAATAGGACACTCCCATAGAGAGTGTCTGACCACTGCTGACCAGCATTTGGGCTGGGAGCTTACCATCAGGTAGAGAGGATCCAGATGTAATGGTGCTCATGGATGAGGAACCTGGATAAGCTGGGAAGGTTCCAGTCAGTGCAGCAGAGTGTGACACCCAAGCAGCAGGGTCAATCGGCTGGATGGGCTCATCTGGGACAGAAAGCCACCAAGACGATCACTCCTCTAAGTCAAATACTCTTTCCACCTCTCCCCTAACCCTCTCCAACCCAACCCATCCTGCATAGGCAGAGGGCCCAACCCCACTCCCCAGTTCTCCTGGCTTCAGTCCTTCCCTGAGTAACACTCACTTCGGGGGAGAGTGAAGTAGGCCTGAGGAGAGGGATCCCAACACTTGGCTACAGTCAGCACAATGGGACTGTGGGGAAGAAAAGGCAGTCAAGGGGGGTGGGGGCAAAGAAGCCTCAGAAAAGCCAAGAACAGAATGGATTAACAGGATTTTTGGGCATTTTTGTTGTTGTTGTTGTTTGCTGTACCAGGAATTGACAGAATGGATAAACAGGAAGAAAGAACACATACAAATAGGTCTAAGAAAGTGAGAGTGGGGGCTGGCAAGATAGATCAGCAGTCTAAATGCCTGCCTAGCAAGGGCAAGGACCTGGCTTTGATCCCCAGTACTGCATGCCATGCTAGGACATGCAGTGCCAGCCACTGAAACTGGACATGGTGGTGCAGCACTGCAATCCCAGTGCTGGGGAAGATCGCTACAAGTCTGAGCTGCCAAGTGGGACCCTATACCAAATAAATAAATAAACAAAAAAGAAAGTGAGGGTGAAGGACTTCACAATGTGGGTAACTTTGAAACATACTGAAGGGAACAAGGGAATATACCCTGTACAATGTAATTCACAAGCTGCACAAACTGGTAACACTAAACTGTGTTGTTCCAGAGCTCATGCATGGATGGGAAAAATATCAAAACAACTACTAGGTTTTGTTTCGCTTTAAGACATAATCTACTCTGTAGTCAGTGACAGCCTGGAAATTGCCATCCTTCTGCCCAGACACTTGAGTACTGAGCTTATAGTTGTGCACTACCACACTCAGTGCAAAGATTTCCTTGACCCAAGAAATGAAGTAGGTGATTACCTTTGGAGAAAGAAGTTAGGAGTATAAAGGGACACTCTGAGGGGAGACTGTCCAGGTTATGGGCAATTTTCTGTTTCATGACCTAGAAAGTAGTGACTAAAGTAGTCCCTCTGTAATTACTCACTGCATCATGCATTTTTGTTTCATGCACTTTTTTTTTTGTTCCTTTGTTTTTTAAAAAATTTTATTTCTTAAACAGAGCTCACAGCAGAAGGCTGATTAAGCAACATTTTAATTCCAAAGCTCTGTAAGTTTCATGTACTTCGAGCATCACATCTAAGATTTCAAAACAAGGGCCAGAGAGATAGCTCAGCAGCATGAACATCTGCCTGGCAAGCACAAGGTCCTGAGTTCAATTCCCCAGTACCAAAAATAAAAAAATCAAAACAAAAGGCTTATCAGGGCCGGGGAGATGGCTTAGTGTAATAAGCACATCCCTGGCAAGCGCAAGGGCCTGAGTTCAATCTCTGGTTCTGAAAAAAAAAAAAAAAAAAAAGAGGAAAAATGAGGCCCATGGATCTGAGAGCAGTTCGGAGGCTCACCCTGGCTTGTGTACAATGTCCCTCAGCACCCGCACAGCATCATCATTGCTCATATTCTCGAAATTCATGTCATTCACCTGCAGTGTAAGAAAGGGATTCAGAGGCAGAGTGGGAGAAGCAGGCCCCTACCCAAGAGAATTCCACAACCCACCCTGGCACACCTGCAAAAGCATGTCCCCTGGCTCAATACGCCCATCAGCTGCGACAGCACCCCCCTTCATGATGGATCCAATGTAGATACCTCCATCACCACGTTCATTGCTTTGGCCCACAATGGATATGCCCAAGAAGTTATATTTCTCTATGGAGATAGTGAATGTGAGGAGGCACAATCCCAGTTAAATATCCTCCAGGAATTCTGGAGGCCAGTTCCTCCCTTTCTGTAGCCAGGCCCACTCATACCCATGTTGAGAGTAACTGTGATGATGTTGAGAGACATTGTGGAATCTGTGACACTGCTGAAGGATGAGGTCTGTGGTAGGAAAGGGAAAAGGAGCTGAACTGACAAGCCCTGGGCCACTGTGTTCAAGGCTCACTGGACCCATGAGAACCCTCTTACCCTCTCCATGCGAGGTGGCCGCTGTTTCCTCCGTCGCCGGTGACGCTTAAGGAGACGGGAAGCACTGCTCTGTTCTGTGGAGCTGCTGAACCTGATGGATTAGAAGCAGAGACTTTAAAGGCTGAAATAGTCACAGGGCCAAAGGGAAATAAAAAAAGAGAAAACAGAATGGGTCCAAAGCCCTGGGAAGAGATCTGTGGGGTTATACCTGCTCATGGTGTCATCCTCATCTGAGTCTCCCAGACTGGTACTCTCTAGCTCACTGGTCATGAGGGTAGAGGCGCTCTCATACCCAGCCAGATGCCGCTCCAGCCTCGAGGGACCACTGGGCCTATGGCCCCCAGCTACATAGGAACAAGAACCTCAGAAGCCAGCCTTCCTGCCCCTCTACCTCAGCAAGGCAAGAGCCTACACCCCCTTGCCAGCTCCCAGTCTACCCAGGCTCTAGGGCCTGGTGCCCCCCCCCTCACCGCCATGCTCACTGCTGTCTCTCCTTCGAGGCCGCTCCTGCCTCAGAGACACGACTGACTCAGTTTCTGTCTCAGGCTCCAGATTTTCATGGCTGCTGGACACATTTGGGCTACAAGGACAGAGATCGTTTCCAACCCTTGTCAGCAGAATAGGGCTCCAAACCCTTGGACTCTCCCCCCAAAGGGTTTAGGTTCCCTCTTCACTTTCCTCCATAGTCAAGGTACAGAGGACTCACTGGAAGGATGGAGGCCTTGAGTCCCCAATGCCACTGGTCCTCTCCGGTGGTAATGCAGGTAATGGTGGGGGCGGAGGCACCAATTCTGTCCGAGGCTCATGGGCTAGAGGAGCCATCTCAGGTGGGGAGTTATCTGATGAAACCAGCTAGAAGAGGGCAAAATAAGAAAATGTGGCTCCACTAGGAAGTTGGATGTGAGAAAAGGGACTAAGGAAATGCATCAGAAAGGGGATAGGGGGCCAGGGAGATAGTTCAGCAGCACAAGCACCTGCCTGGCAAGCACAGGTCCTGAATTCAATTCCCAGTAGCAAAAAAAAAAAAAAAAAAAAAAGAAAAGAAAGAAAGAAAGAAAGAAAGGGGACAAGGTCTCAGAGAAACTGGAGAAAAGATAAAGAAAGGAGTAGCTAGTATGGGAGGTTCTGGAAGAAGGCGAAGGGGCTCCCTATGACTGGCTCTGCAAGTAGGGACAGAAGTAGAGAGCCAGGGCTCCCAATGACTGGGCAAGCAGAGGGCTACAGATAGAGCTTAGAACCTGAGAATGAGTTTAGGTCCCCTTACCCAAGATACCACCCTTCCATTGAAGCAGGGAAGGCGGGCATTGTCATCTGAAATTTCTTCCTTCACCACTCTGCAGAGAGACGTAAGAGGTCAAAGAGAATAGACCAGCCACCTCTAGCCGCATCCATGTTCAAAGCTTCTCCCAATCCAGCCCAAGGACATTGATTCTTCCTCTGCCCCATCCAAGTTCTCTACTCTTACACTGAAACTACTCATTCTCATAAGAAAGAAATTTCTAGACTCAATTCTTCCCTTTCCTTATTTCATCTTCTCTCCCCAGGTCATCCTCAGAGGCACAACACTGCTCCAAAGATTCCACTGACTCTAATTCAAATCTCTCATTACGAGCTGGGTGTGGTGGCGCAGGCCTATAATCCCAGCACTTAGGAGGCTGAGGCAGGAGGATTGTTGTGAGTTTGAGACCAGCCTGAGTTACAAAGTGAGCTTAAGGCCAGCCTGAACTGCATAGTGAGACCCTGACTCAAAAAGACAAAAAAAAAAATCTCTCGTTCCAATTTCAAAGGCCATCTTCTGTGGTTATCCACCTCCTAAAATGTCTGTCTAATTAGGAACCTGGCCAGCAGCCTTCCCCAATTCTATCCATGTGCTTTACAAATCCACCCCCAAAAGGCTCAGTCCTCAGAAGTCTACTCTTCTACTTCCTTTAGTTTTCTCTTATTCGCATCTGGACAGCTGTTCAAATGTATGATCACTGCCAGGTAAAAACACCCATTACATGAACCAATACAGTACCTCCTCATTAGATGGTGAGTACCCAAGAAGAGAGGAAACTGGTGTAAATCTGCACTGAGAAATGTGCTCAGCCTGCAGACCCCAAAGCCCAGGCTTGGAGCCATCTCTCCAAGTCCCTCACAATGCAATGGACTGATCTTGCCCCTTCTCAAGCTCTACTTTATATTATTCACATCTCTCCTACTGACCACTATGTGATGGGCCGTCCCTGCCATCAGCAGGCATAATAACTGTTAACTAATTAAATAAATAAATAGATGAACCCTGAAACGGATTCTCAAACAGATACACACACTCCTCTTTAAGACTTACTCAAGGCAATCCTCCTGCCTCAGCCCCTTGAGTGCTTGGATTACAGGCATGCACCAGAATACCCAGAAAAATTAGGGCATCTTATCAGATTAACTCTTTAGCCTAATAAGATCGGGCAGCCTGATATGTGACACTTAATTTACTATCAGTGTGACACACAACACGGCCCAGTCACTACCAATCTACTCAGCATAATGTACTATTCTTCCCCACATAGATAATTCTGTATCATTATAACACAGTCTATGGGCTAACAAATCTCAATACTAACAATAAAAACCACTATTCACCAAGAATTTACCATGTGTCATGCACCTGAATTATTTCATGCTATGATTATCTCAATTTCACAGATAAGAAAATCAAGAAACTACACTGCTGACATAAGAACTTGATTTAAACGACATGGTATTACTCCCCTAATGTTGAACAATATTTTTAGTTTAACTATAGTTTGTTCATTTCTCTTAGTGGTGGATGATATGATTGTTGGGATCAGGAATCTACCCAGATAAAGCATCTCTTCCTCATCCAGGTGGTAAACCACCTTGGTCTCCAAAGAACCCCCACCTCACCTGCCAAACCTGTGCATCCCAACCTAATCCAGCCTACCTTCAAAAACTCAGGTTGAGTACCCAGAGAGCCCAGGCCCAAAGGCTATAAAAACAAAAGTTTACTCTGTACTATTTACTGTCTACCCCCATAATGTTCCAGATTACCCCAGAAGAGTCCAATCTATTCTACTAGCCCATAATGTTCCCTCAAGCATCTGCACTGATTTAATCTATAATACCCCAACACAACTGTCTGTTATAGTAGTCACAAACCCCAACTGCCTTGTCGCCCCTGTACTGAGTGACCCAATAAATCTATGTCATGACCCTAGAGAAATGACTTCCAACCACACACAGTGCAAAATGGTTCAAGTTACTCCAAGGAAGCTCAGAACATCCCAATGGAGCCCTCTTTGAATTAGTGTACATTAGAATGTTCCAATACAACCCTGTCCACCCTAGCATAGGCCTGAATATCACAAGTTACTCTACTTCAGTCTGAATTACATCTAGAAATTACAAAATTTCCCTAGTCTATATGGTACAGGCCTGTTTAGAACGTATGAAACTACTTCAACACAGTCCAGATTATCCCGAAAATAAACATTTCCCCATCTATTCCTGTGTAATTTAATATACTCTAACCTGATTTAGTAAGCCCAATTTGTTATTAAACATAATCTTATCCATTTTGGGATGACCATTCTATCCCGGCATAAAACAATCTCTTCCACTATGGGCCAGAAAAACCCCTGAATGTACTTATGCCTTTCAATACGCTCAATCCAATCTAGCACAGCTCCCGTCCCTCTCACGGTATAGGCCTTGCGCTCACCCGAAATCCTGATCCATGGACTTGAAAAAGTACTTAGCGCCAGCGGGCCGCTGCAGAACGCTCTTGAAATCACCGAGAGTGATGCGCTCGGCTGGGACAGGGATCTTCACCAGGTAAGGTGTCTCTTCCTCGTCCAGGTGGTAAATCACCTTCGTCTCCCCGACATTACCGCCCCCCGCACTGCTGCCCGCCATGGTTTCGCCCGCGCGCTCCTGGGCTCTGCCGCCCACCCAAACGAGCTGAATTCCGCCGCCGCGCCTGCGCAAACCCACAAACCAACGTGCGAGCGCGGTAAGACAGGCCCTGTTTCAAAATGGGCAGAGATGGCGTAAAGCACCAGGGTGGCGGCGTGGACCCTCAGGCCGTGGGGCGCGACCCAAAGCCAAAAGGGACTCAGCCGCGCGCCCCCAGCCAGCGATCTCCTGGTCCCCGCCCACCTCTCCCCACACCACGTGACTCAGGCCCACCCACCTCACGCCGCCCTGGCTGGTTTTATCACGTGATATTCATTGGTCACGTGAACACCCCTCCTTCCCAGAGCAAGTCGCCACGCGATCGTTGCATTAAGCAACGGTCCCTCGCCCCAAACAGCTCCGCCCTCAAGGGAAGGCCCCCTCTGAAGGTCTTCAGAACACCCTAAAGTAGCTTTCAGGTGGGAGCAACTGGTTCCCACTGTGCTGTACCCTTAAGACCATGGGGACAGAGGCAGCTCTGACCAGCAGGAGCACCCTAATATGCAGGGAGTAAGGATGGGGGAGGAACGGTTTGGAAGTCCGGGACAAACCTAAGTTAGGGTCCTAGGATTGGCTACGTCAGTCCCAAAGCATACTAAGGTGGGTAAAACCCTGAACCAGGTTTTCTTCAGATCAGACCTGGAAAAGTGATTTTTAGCTCCAGCCAGTGTTCTGCCAGCTTTTCAAAGGCCTCCCTTCCAGGCAGGAGTTAGTAAGGGCTATAAACACCAAAGAGCCCACTCTGCTTTATTTACAACACTAGACTGTCTGTACAAACAAGGTGGCCAATATTGCCAAAAACAGAAGAGGTGAGTGAAAAATCACCTACTTTCCTGCTCCACTTGGCCAGGCTCTTGTTCTCCACCTTTGAGCTGCCATGCTCTAAAGGGGAAGTCCAAAATTAAAAATACAACCGGTGTATTAAGAAAATAAATGGGGAGTGAAATAGATGAGGGAAAGGAGTGCTATATTTACACTAGAGTTTTATAGACAATTGTTCTATCCCAATTCAAACCCTGGCCCACAAAGTGAGGGGTGGCAGGTCCAAGGAAGGGAGATTATCTGTCTATTGGACCCACAGCCTTCCACCCCCAACTGCAATAGGTCCAATTTCAAGTCCACAGGTGAAGAGGAAGGAAAGGTTAGGAACGCAGACACTCATTTCCAAACAAGTCTCCCTTGGGCATTTCTGCCTTGAAGTGGGGACAATATCCACTCCAGGTGACAGGCCGACGACCTTGAGGGTCCTCTCCCAAGTTAACGTTGTCATTTGGAAGTTCCAACCTAGAGATAATGATGTCAGGGCTCTCCAGATTTGGGAAGACCCCCTAACCGCCGGGCCTCCGGCCGTAGTTCCTTGCATTTCTGGCAATAAAAGAAGTCAGGGACATTGGTCTTCTTGATCTTAGCACAGGAGAGGTGGATCCACGTCCCACACAGGCTGCACTCAATCATGGGGCGCCCTGCAAAGGGCTTCCGGCAGTAACACGTGATCAGATCCCATGAGTCATCACCTGGGAAAAGAAAGGTTTGTTTGGTGTGCTGCCTGAACTCTTGGACCTCCAACATACACCTCCCCAAACCCATAGTCCCTGCTACCTTAAACTTCTTACCTGATTCTACCATGATATCCTCATCCATCACCCGCATCTCGCCTTCACTAGAGCTGGCATCTCCATCTTGGCTTGTCTCAGTGCTACCGACCTCCTTGCCTTCACTGTCTGTAGGAGGGGCTCCTTCAGGGTGTACTACAACAGGGGGCCTAGGGGCCTCAGGGGGTATTGGGAGCACAGGAGCTGGGGCTTCACCCCCAGCTACTGGTGCCATCTCTTCTTCCTCTTCTTCCTCCTCCTCCTCCTCCTCCTCTTCAGAGTCTGTATCACTGGGGGGTGCCCGAGGAGGGCCAGGAGGTGGGAGTCTATCCCCCCGCTCTGCCTTTTTCAACTTCCGCTTCTTGCTCTTCTTGATTCGAGACCTCTTTTCCCCATCCCCAGGAGCTGGCCGAGCCCTTCGTAGCACCCCAAAACCAGCCCCACCTCCTGGCCCCAATTTTCGGTTCTTTCGGTCCTTCTTTCGAGGAGGCTGGGAGAGGTCCCCTTGGGAAAGGGGCACCGGGGTAAGAGCAGCAGGGGGCCGAGAGGTATGTGTTAGGGATGTAGGAGACAGTGGAGATGCCACTTTGGGCCCATCCAAATCAAAAAGAGAGTCTTTCAGCTTCATCTTCTCAAGCAGGGTGGCACTGTCAGGGGCCTGCAGACGAGAGAAAGTGGATCTTGGGGGTCCTGAATGGGTAGGACCTGTTTGAGCTGCCCTTCTTTTGGATGACTTTGCTTTCTTAACAAATGTCTGGATGGTACGAAGATCTGAAGGGGCTGAATCCCAGCCATCGCTGTCTGCTGCACTCTCACCTCGCAATGGAGAGCTAGAGCCAGAAGCTGGCCAGTCACTTTCCTTAAAAAAAAAAAAATAGACCATAATGAGCAGAAACCTAATGTCACCTCCACAAAAACTCAGCCTGAACAAAAGGGATTAGATCAAGCCCAAATATCTCACCCCAACCACAAAATCTCACTGTACTTAAGATTTATCTTCACCCCAATTGCCACAGGCTCTCCTCATGGCTATCCCTGTGTCACTGCTGCTGAGAACAAGGCATCCCTCCAGGGCTCCCTGCCCTGGCTTCAAAACACTGTATCCTGCCAGTCCAAAGCTATACTGCTTTAACTCTGTTCTTTTACAGACTTGTTACCATTTCCAGTTCCCTAAAATTGATCCAGAAACATCTTTTATTAACAGCAACCAAGATCACGCCAAGATCTTGGCCATGCCTGTTATCTCCTCTATCACTTCTGTTCAAGTCAATACCTACTATATATATTAGTCTCTCATCTTACTCCCACTTGCCCTCACTACTCTCAAAAGCTTCCCATTTCCCTAATATGTATCATTTTAGGTACTGCTCCTCCAAAGTGATATAATCCTGATTCAAATTAGTTGTTTTCTTGTCCCTACCTCTTTGCTAGGAGGGATATAACCAGCATAAGCCAAAACAAAACTGCAGAATTTGTTGAAATCCTCAATTGTTCTCCGACGTTTCTCTGGTGGCTGAAAGGAAAGAAGCATGGATCATACTGAAGCCAGACACAAATTTAAGAGGAACATCTATGAAGAAGGGGAGTACTGTCAGGTTGTGATACTTGCTTGGAAAGGGAAGGGTCATTTTACCTGAGTCTCTGGCTTAAGAGTCGGAGGTGGATCTGTGGAAGCAATAAAAGCTTAGTCAAAAGACTAGGAACAAGATGTATAAAACCCCACCTTTAAATCGTGTAGGTCCCAAGTAAACCCCTCTTTTCCGAGGTCTCTGCTGGGCCATTAGGCCCCTACCTAGGCTGGCCCCGCCCCTGCTCCCCCTTCCACCCCGAGGGGCGGAGCCTGGGCGCGGCGCCCTCTCTGGCCTCGCTATAACGCTCCCCTTCCCCCAACAGGAGGCCGGGCGCCCCGCCCCCCACCCCCCCCCTCCACGGTTTCTCCAGTCTACTAGATCTCTCAGCGCCCCACCCGCCATACCGCTCCTGGGCTGAGCCCGAGCCACCGCCCGCCCCCGTCCTTCACACGCGCCCAGAGTTCCTACCCAGCCGCGCTCCACCGCCCCAGGCCCTCGGAGATCGCACAAGCAGCCCGCCGGCCCCCAGGGTCCAGGATGACCATGCTGAGCCGCTCCCCGCCCTCCGGCCCCTTCTACTCGAGCACGAGGCCAGACGCGCCCCTTACCCCCATCCCAAACACACATGGGCACACACACATCCAGTGCTACTTCGCGTTCAAGACAGACCTGAGAGCTTGAAGCCGGACGCAGCCCCACCAGCCCCCACCACCGCACCGCGCTCCCCACAATTTCGCCGTCCCTCCGCCCCCATCCGGGGCTTTGGCCCCTCCCCGTCTACAGCGCTCCGACTCCCTGCCGGGCCCCCGGGCCCAGTTCCGAGCTCCGCCGGCCCCCGGCCGCCGCCACTCCCCGCCCC
>PVKA01038789.1:0-19937 GCA_004027165.1 Ctenomys sociabilis
AAACACTTATATGAAGAGAAACCAGAAAAATATGTATACAATACATCTTCACAGATTTTCCCTTTAACGGGAAACTTCATAGAATCTAAACATTAAGAAGTTAAAAAAAAAAAAATCTATTTTCATGCCATTATAAGACAAAATGGAATCTGTAAGAAAATCCACTCATACTTCTGGTCCTTCTCCTCCAGGAACTAGCTGCATGGGAGAAAAAAAAAAGGCTTAATAATATCACATTAAAAGTGTTTTTCATCAGCCAAGTCACTCTCTCTCTCTGCCTTTCTCACATTCCCATTTTCTCAAAGCCATAACTCCTAAATCATCAATTAGTAAAGTGTCTTGACAATGGTTTCTTATAAAATTAAAGAGCAAAAAGCACAAACAAAAGTAACCTTCAGGCTCAATGCCTTTTCAATAGCTCAGTTTTACAGCCTAGACCATCAGAGAAGCCCTTTCCAAGCTTAAATACTACTAAGTTATGAGCATTTAAATGAAGCAAGCACCAGCAGGACAAATTAGTTTTGTGATCCTCGCCCCATAAAAATAGGCTAGAGCCCAAATAAAATAGCTTTCATGTTCTTACCATGGTTATATTATTTCCATTTAGTAAGATCTGATCTAATTTAGTAATCCTTCTTCCTTCTGGTGTGATCTCACTAAATAAAGAGATAGGACAGAGTCAGAATAAGCAGGTAATCAAATCCTCAATTTCGGAAATATTTTTCCTCCCCTAAAAAGATTATTCTTGGTGTTTGTGGTGTAGCTCGGTGGTAAAGCATGTGCTCAGCACACACAAGGCTGTGTTCAAATTCTCAGCACCAAAATTCTTGCATGAATTTGAGGAGGCAATTCTAGTTATACTGTTGAGAAACAAAAATAATGTACCTTTAACATCAGAGGCAACAGAGTAAAAAGGTTAGCTGAAGATCCATGTTTGGATCTCATCATTTTGGGGGGATTTTTTTTTTGTTTTGTTTTTTCAGGCAGGGTCTTGCTTGCAGGGCAGACTGGCCTCAAACTCACTTTGATGCTCTTGCCTCAGCCTCTTAAGTGCTGGAATTGCAGGCATGGGCCACCACAGCCAGCCTAAATTGATCTATTATTACTACTGATTCTTATCCATTAAACCAATCTATAATCCACTTAAATTTTGAAAATATAAAACAATACTTATAACCTTTATATACTATATTAATTATCTGAACCATTATTTACATTTTAAGTTACACAGAGCTCTAAACTGCCAGGGTTTTTTGGTTTGGTTTTGTTTTGGTTTGGTTTGGTTTGGATCAGGTAAGAGCCTGATCCAATTTTATAAACATCAGTATATAAAATTTGTCTTCAGGTAATCTGGTAGGATATGTTTTCTCATTGATCATTTCAACAATTCCACTGTACTAAAAAGTTTTCAATGAAAGATATTCTCTCAATTTTTTAATTTTTAATGCTACTTACAATTCAGTGACATCTTCCAGCACCATATCTGAATTTGGTATTAAGAAAACAAATACATCATGCTGAATTTACTCCATCTTCTGCTTTTTTTCATTTTTAATTATGCCTAAAACAATGGGTAAAGTAAAAAAGACTATCTGGGAGTGGTGGAACACACCTGTAATCTTAGCACTCAGGAGGATGAGGCAGAAGGTTCTGCATTGAGTTCCGGGCTAGCCCGAGTTATAATGACTTCAAGGCCAAGGCCAGTATAGACTACATAGGGGGACTTTGTTTCAAAACAAACAAACAAAATTGTTGTTGACAGAAACTTAAAATCTTTCAACACACATACCTCTTAAAACTATCACAAAGCACTGGGGGTATAACACAGTGGTAGTAATTGTTTAGCATGCATGCAACCTAGGGTTTGATTACCAGCACAGTAAACACTATCCCTGAAAATAAAATTAACATACTGATAATTATAGTTTATATCATTAAATACATAAAAAAATGTTTACTACCACTTTTTAAAAGGATACTGACAAAGTCATCAAATCCTAAAAGAGTGCCAACAATTTCTTTATCACTCTTCATTACAATGTGAATTCTTGATCCTATACATTTGTCCACCAGCTCTGTGGAGAGAAAAAGATTTTGTTTTACCTATTTGTTATTTCAACAAAGAAAAGTGTCTACTCATAATCATTATTTGTATAACTAAGAGTTAAAACTAGGTCTTTCAGCTGTATCATTTACAGGAAAATTTTGCTTCAACTTTACGTACTTCTTAGTAGCATGTATCTATAAGGTTGTGGCTTTGTCCTTTAAGGAACACAGGAAGACACAACACTCTTCCCTAATTCAATTAGGGCAGAAGGCATGGCTATGTTTGCTCATGACTGCTTCTCCAATACACAGGATGTGGCATACACCCGGCACTCCAAGAATCTGCCACATGCAGGAGTGAGCTTTTCAATTACAACCACGTCTATGAACCAAACAAAACATTAAGGTTATCTTCACCAGAAACTTCTTCCTGTCACTTCTTTCCTATATCCCAGAAAGTCCATCTTCTGTGTTGATAGCAGCTTGGGCATCTTTAGCCAGCTGAACAGCGTTATTCAGCTGACTGTATACTGCTGTGCCGTTTAAAAACAACGGCGAGGTTTAAGCTCACTATTGAACAGTGCCTAGCGACGACATGCGAATTGTGGGTAGGATGGATGGATTGGTAGAACAGATGAAAAACAGGACCAGCCTCCACCTGCCTGTTTGAAGTTTTTCTCTGTGGGCTGTGGCGCTACTCTCAATCAGCCAAATGTGTGACAAGTCTGAATAAGAGGGGTAAATGCCATCTGTGAAGGCAGCCGCTGCCCTAACGCCGGTAGCTCGGCGGCCAAGCACGCCCCCAACGCACGCCGCGCACCCTGCTTCTCCCGCACGCAGCCCGCAGCCTCCGCCTCCCTGCCCTGGCGCGCAAAGGCGCGGGCCGGAGCGAGCCTTGGAGAGGAGCGCTTGGGCCCCACAGCTTCCCTTCCGCGGCCAGGCCTGCCTTGGACGCAGTTCCCTGAACACAGACGCTTACCCAGCGGCAGGAGCTGAGACGGGTTGGTGGTCGCGTTAGCCGCCATCACTACACCGGAAGTGGCCTAAGTCCATCGACGTAGGGACGCGACTTTAAACTAGCGCGCTTCCGCTTTTGCAGGCACGACCAATCGGAGGCCGAGCGCGCGATCAGGTCATTCGAGGGTCTTTTGCGCTGGTTTCTTCCAGCGCGGCGAGAGGAGGTCGAGTGTTTGCTGTCCGTGAACATCCACTATGCTCTAGAAGTTTCAGGAAAATGTTAATAGTATCTTGCTTCAGAAATAATTCTTCTAAAATAGGGAAACTTTTAAAGTTGTTTTATTTTTTCACTAGAAAGTTGCGTCTCTGAAACCGCGGTCTTTTTTCAGACTGGTAAATCAATTTGTAGTTCCTGCTTCCGGTTCGCCATTCTGCAAGGTTTGCAAAAACTATTCATTTACAGAAGCACTACGATACTGCTAAATCTAGAGGACTGAAAACAAACAACCAGCTGTTTAAAAAATAAAACACCTTTAGCAGAGATTTTAAATCTTTGAATTATTTCTACTGTAATTCTTGGTTCTTTATCTGATTATTTAAAGTGTATAGGCTTTTTATTATTTCCACAAATATTGTCCAACAGGCAACCACCAGGTGTCGCTCTACCTGTGAATGTCCTTTGTAAAAATCATACCTTTTCCCTAAGAAAGTAAACTCTTCCTCGGTCCATTTTATATTTCCATCCTAGGAACTTAACGCTAAATAGTATAAACATGAGAGACTGCATCGTTTATCCCAACAATAAAAGGTTGATAGGTACCCATCACACCTTCATCCAACAACTGCGTGTTTATTTCATGTTATTTGCCGAGGAACTGGTCAAATATAAAGCAATGTTCAGACTAGAAAGGTCGGCCTGTGGAGGAGCTTAAAGAAAAGAGGGGAAACAAGTACCAACTTCAAGATAACATAAAACAATATATGAAGCATAATAATAATAATAATTGGTAACTTTACACTTTTAAAATTTCCAGTTCTATTTTTTTAGGGGGAAGGTCAGAGGATTCCAGAAATATTAACCCAGAATCCAGGATAATCTTTACAAGCATGCTATGGCAACTGTCATGTTTTGGGTCTAGATATACCCCCCAGAGCCTCATGCAGTTTTATAAGGGTTCTTTTCAGAGTTGGCTGAATCTAGAGTACGTGATTGCACAGAGCCGGCGATGGAATCCGGGCGTGGTGACGCGCGCCTGTAATCCCAGCACATGGGAGGCAAAAAGCAGGAAGATCACTATGCATGTGGGCTGCATGCATAGTGAGACCCTGCACCAAAAAAAAAAGAAAAAAAAAAATAGAAAAAAGCAAAAAGATTTTTGGTACATTGCTAGGATTAATGGTAATTTCTGGATCAGTCCACTGATTAGATTGTCACCGCTCAAATCCCAGCATCCTGGATAGAGTATAAAAGAGGCAGAAAGACACTGCTCAGGTTTGGTTGTTGCTTTTGGTATCTTTTGCTGCCATTAATGGTTGCCCCTCTGCCACTCCTCCCTGCCTTAGTCAGCCAATTATGGACTGAAACCTTTACAAACTGTGAGCTACAAAAAATCTTCTCTTGTAGCCCTGACAGCAAATATCATGATGGAATTACTTCTGTTCAGAGAAGTTAAATAGGTTGCTCACTAATCTCATAGATGACCAGAGAAGCTTCACAAAAGAATTGATACATGTATAGTCTTGAGGGGTGAATAAGATAGAACAGAGGCAAGGAGCAGCATTTTGAGTACAGAGAACACTGTACTTGGTGCACCTCCAAACCTCTATTGTTGACATTTAAATTTTATAGCTTAGGCAAGTGCAGAGACCAGGGTTTGATCCCTGGTACCACATGCCACACTGGCCCCACCCCTAGTTGAACTGGCCACGAGACTGAGCATGGTGACACATACCTGTAATCTCAACACTGAAAACAGGAGGATCACTATTAGTCCTAGCTGCATAGTGAGAGCCTTTACCAAATACGTAAAAGTAAATAAAATTTTAAAAATAAATTTTATATACTTACAGTAAGTTAGGCATAAAACCATTCCTAAATGTACTTCCTTCATATCCCTAGCCTTTTAGTGATATTACTTTATGATGCTCTTTGCACAACTCAAGTGCCAATAAAATCTTGCTCATTCTTTAGAACTGTTTTCAAATATGATCACTTTCTTTGACTCCTGCCTGCAGACTTGTATTCTTTCAGGTTTTCAGCTTATTTTCTCTTAATTATTCAACTAAGTTATCTCTCCCCAGAACACTGACTTCCTCAAGGCCAAGAAAATTGGGAAACAGTACAGTATATCAACTAAATCTATTGGTTCTGAATTAAATTACTTTTATTCAAATTTCAACTTCACCACAATTCCTTTTATTTAATCTGTGGTTTAGCTATTTAAATTCTTAAAGTATCAATTTACTCATTGGGAAATGATAGTAGTACCTATTTGTACATTTACTGTAAAATTAAATAAGAATATCCATGAAGAGGTGAGCAGAAGACCTAGAATATGGTAAAGCCTATTAAACGAGTTATTATTACATCAATTACCTTGGTTTCTTAATATCTAGCATGATGATTCACTTAGAGCAGAGCAGGAGATGCATAGAGCTAGCATTACTAGCTGGCTTCAAATTTCTCTTATTTTTATAGCCAGACACACGCCATATTAAGGCAGCAATCTTTTGTTTACTTCACTGTGCCCACCATAATTTCCATGTGTATTCTAGGGTGTAATGATTGCTATCTAAATTCACTGCATTGCACTCAATGTTCTCTTTAATTTTCATAAATACAAAATAATACATTTGTGAAGCCCTATTTCATCTTCGGATTTTTCTTCTCTTTCTCTTTTATGTTCACCTTACCATAATGAGACTATGAACCAAATTCAAAGCATCATAATATCTCAACAATATTCAAACATTAGAAAAATATACTTTAAGAAAGTCAATGCCAGGCTGGCCCAATAGCTCAAGGGATTAAAGTATGTGCAAGCAGGTGCACAGGCCAAGGGGTTCGATCCCCAGGCCTGTCCCCTGGGGTGCACTGAGATGGCAATCTCACTATGCCTGGAATTACAGACTTAATGACACGCGCCTATAATCCCAGCTCTTGGGAAGCTATAAACAGGTGGATCGTTATGAGTCCAATCTAGTAGTAGACCCTTCCCTAAAATACAAAAAAAAAAAAAAAAAAAAAAAAAAAAAAAAAAAAAAAAAAAAAGTCAATGCCAGCTAGACTGGGTAGTTCATAAACCTCACTAAGGAGACTGTGTATAATTTTTAGGTCAAGACCAGCCTGGGGGGCTGGGGAGATGGCTTAGTAGAATAAGTACATGCCTGGCAAGCATGAGGGCCTAAGTTCAATCCCCAGTTCCACCAAAAAAAAATTAAAAAATTAAAAAAAGACCAACCTGGCACCTTAACAAGAACCTGTCTCAATTTTGTTCAATATTTTTTTAAATTAAGTTTAAGTTTTTAAGTTTTCCACTCAAGAACAAAACAAACATTAGTAATTTTCAACACCACTAAAGAAAATTAAAAATATGTTAGACTCTAAAAAATTCATGATAGATAATTCATTTACACAGTAGCATTAATAAGGATTGCAAGATGGGAATATTTTATTTCATTGTGTTCTTTTCTGAGGCAAGACACAAAAAGAAACACTTCCAATTTCACATAGAATTTTAATAAACTTGATAATTGGTCATAGCTCTATATCTCAAAGATTTTCCCCATTTAGCTTTTTCTTTAACCAAGCAGACTTGAGAATTTAATTGATCATATAATATATATAACTAAAAGAGGCTCTTCAATGTATTGTGTATTCAGAAGGCATTTCTAATTTTTCCCCCTCAAATTAAATACCAGCACATAAATAAATACAAGCAGAAGATTCCTTTCAAAATAATATTCAGAAAAGTATTCAGCTAACTAAAACTAGTGTTTCCAGTCTTGATAATTTCCTTCAGGTCACTTTTTTTTTTTTTTTGGCACAACCAGGGATTAAACTCAGACCCTTGCACTTACCAGGCAAGCTCTTATTTGACTGAGCTATCTGCCCGGCCCAGGTCACTTTTTAAAATGAGAGAAATTTCTATTCTTTTTAAATATATATTTGTCATTGTGGACTATATACTGCTAAGAATTCTACATTAATACAACTCATTAAAAACTAAGGTAAAGAAGTTACTATTTTACATGGTTATATGGACAAGTCTGTATAGTTAAAAATGGAAAAAATTCTGCAAATTCCCTTCCTCACAAACTCCATCAATTTTCATGTCTTCTTTGTTGATAATATTATCCTACTTATTTGCTTATTTCAGTGCTGGGAACTGAACTAACAGCCTGCCTTCACACTGTTACATCTCAACAAAAATTGTCATCTGACAATTTTTTAAAAAAGTACTCAGACTTTAATTGTAGCTATACCCATTGTAGAAAACATCAGTCATGTTACATCAAGAAAACAGGGAGGCTGAAAACAGGAGGATCACTGCAAGTCCAACCTGTGTAGTGAGACCCTATACCAAACACATTAAAAAAAAAAAATAGTTAACACATTATTTCTGACTCAAGCTCTCTCTAAATCACTAAGTTGCCCTGGCTGAGCTTGAACTTGTGATCTTCCTTTCTCAGCCTCCCCAGAGTACTGGCAGTATAGGCAGCATGTGCCATCATGCTCAGCTATAGCATTTATTTATTTATTTATTTATTTATTTATTTATTTATTTACTTACTTACTTACTTGGTGGTACCAGAGATTGAACTAAGGCCCTTGTGCTTGCCACGCAAGTGCTTATTCTACTGAAATGTCTCCATGGCCCCTATAGCATTATTTTAAATGATATATTTTTAAAGCATTTAAGAACACTACCTATATATACATGATATAATCTTAAGTGAAAGCTCTAGAATGCAAAATTTTCAAAGCTGTTATTGGGTGTTTTGCATAACAAATTGATGCTCACTGCTGAGTTCTAAATTGTTTTGTTCTGACAATTTTTTTGTTGCTGTTTTGACAATTTTTCAAAAAAGTACTCAGACTTTTATTGTAGCTATCGCCATTGTAGAAAACATCAATCACGTTACATCAAGAAAACAGGGAGGCTGAAAACAGGAGGATCGCTGCAAGTCCAACCTGTGTAGTGAGACCCTATACCAAACACATTAAAAAAAAAAAGAAAATAGTTAACACATTAAGTACTTAACATACCAAACAGGTAACACAGCAAGAAAACAGAGGAAACATATTCTGCATACCAAAAATAGTACAGTTTCACACAATTCTAAGCCATTGCCCAAAATGTGGTAATACAAGGAAAGAATGGACAAAAATTCCCCCTCCCCTTTTTTTGGGGGGGGACATGGTCTTACTATGTAGTCCAGGTGGCCTTGGACTCACGGCAATCTTCCTGCCAAAGCCTACTGAGTACTGGGATTATAGACATCTACAGAATTGTTATTAACATCAAGATAGTTCTACTGAACCACAGAAATTGGGGACAAGGAGATGGCTTAGTGCAATAAGCCCTTGCTTGAACCATAGAAATTAAACGATTCAGGCAACCTACCATTTTTGTCCATTATTCTCAGATTAGAGTGGAGATGCTTTATATTTCAAGACCACCAGTGGAAAATATAAAATGCTAAGGTTACCCATAATTGATATATACAACTCATCAAGGTAAACTTAAAGGTCAGTTATCTTCTTCTTTTTTTTTTTTTTTTTTTGTCTTTTTGAGACAGGGTCTCACTATGCACTTCAGGCTGGCCTTAAGCTCACTTTGTAGCTCAGGCTGGTCTTGAACTCACAACAATCTTCCTGCCTCAGCCTCTCCAGTGCTGGGATTACAGGCATGCGCCACCACGCCCGGCTAAAGGTCAGTTATCGTAGTACCCCAAATTCTGTTTGAAGCAGGCACCTACCTGTTTATCCGAAAACTGTGTAAGACTTGTTCACTTTAATACATGACATTCATTGCTTTTCAAATATGTAAATACAATCGGTAAAGGAATTAAAAACCGTAGGGACAACAGACCCTTGTATTTTGTGCTGACCATAGTAAAATAAGTAAAAGTTGGAATGAAAATAATGCTTTTTTTCTTAACCGCAATACTAGAATAATCATTTTACAGCTATCCATGTAACCATGTGCCAAGGATATTCTGTTTCAGACCTTAAATCAACTTTCAAAATTCTATGTATAAATTTTAATTTAGTAAAACTCAAAAACCAAATTCAAACAAGAGAAGTTTCAGCTAAAGAAGCAATTTGGAGGTGCAGACAAAGGTACACAGTTTCAACACAAGACTCCAAACCCGAAAGGAAAGAATTACAAGGAACGGAGATGTTTACGAAGGAAAGCTGAGAAAAGAGGAGGGTGGGGTTGGTATTTTAAAGAGGAAGGAGAAATAACAAAGGAAGAGGCGATTTAACACAGAATCCGAAGAAAAAGCAGCGCAGGAGACCCAAGGCCTGAGGCTCACCCTCCCTCGCGCTGAATCTCCGGTCCCTAGTCCTTTGGCCACGCCCCGCGCCACAGGCACCGCCCCGACGCTCGACCTCTCCCCTTCAAGCCCCGCCCTCACGCCGTCTTGCGCCCGCTGCGTCAGGTGACATCCGGAAGTTGTGGCGGCAGCCCTAGGAAGAGCCGCGGCTGCGCGGGGGCCAGTGAGGAGCTGCGGGGCTGCTTGGCCTGCTGCGGCCCCCAGCGCAGCCCTCATGCACCGCTCCAGCTGACACCTGCAGGTCGCGGCTCTGGGGCCTTCGCCGCCGGATTGGGCCTGCGATCTTCTTGGTGCGGGTCCATGGAGTCAGCCGGGCGGGGGGGCGACGGCGCGCCCCGGGGGCCGGTGCTGCACATCGTGGTGGTCGGCTTCCACCACAAGAAGGGCTGCCAGGTGAGCGCGGGCCTCGCACCACGCCCTCCCTGCCTTCTCGCCCGGGAGGATTCTGTGAGGGGCGAGGGCGCAGGAAGCAGGGATGGAACCCCCGTCTCCGGCCCATCTGTCTCCACAGACTGTATCTGTCCAGAATGGGGATCTTGAGGGAACAAAACCTACACTTGCTTTTGTTCAAGGCAACCGGCGCGGAGGCGGGGGCTTCGGTGGGGCGCCTCGGGAGCCTCAGGAACTACCTTCCCGGAGCACAGAGCTGGGTTGGGGTTGGGCCCGGAGGGCCGCTGCCCCGCCTTCCCTGCGCTGTTTTGTTCCTTACCGGCCCGCGCTTGCTTTCGCCTTAGGGAATGTTTGAGCTCTTCAGATCTGTAATAAAGAAAGTGTAAGCCGGGCGTGGTGGCGCAGGCCTGTAATCCCAGCACTAGGGAGGCTGAGGCAGGAGGATTGTTGTGAGTTCGAGACCAGCCTGAGCTACAAAGTGAGCTTAAGGCCAGCCTGAACTGCACAGTGAGACCCTGTCTCAAAAAGACAAAAAAAAAAAAAAAAAAGAAAGTGTAAAATGTACCAAAAGATATCTTTCAGTAGACCCCTAATCCAGCATCTGAAATGGAATGTTTGCAATCGTGTATTGACGGCAAAGAAATAGAAATAGATTTAAAAACGAGTGGGCAAACACTGGAAGGCAGTGATGTCATAATGTGCTAGTGAACAATGTATTGGAATTGAAAATATTGGCTGCTACCACTAGGTAAAGTGGTATTTGGTTTCTTGCCTCACAGAAAATAATATTTTACAGGAATTATTGGCAAAAGCTCGGTTCTTTAGAGGATGATAACAAATGGTGAAAGGCATCAAAAGATGGTATTGTATGTGTTTAAAAAGTCTGCTTTAAGATATATTCTTCATTCCTCAGTAAAAGTGGTGTAGAAAAACACCAGAGAGGAAGCAGCATTGTTGAGTAAGGTACTCAAAGATTTTCAGTAGTTTGAAATTCCGTATTTGTTTTGGTTTGAGGACTTTTTTGTTGGCATTTCTTTTTTTCTTTCTTTTTTTTTTTTTTTGGTTTTATGTAGTTCCAGCTGGACTTGAATTCACTAGGTAACTCAGGCTGCTGCCTCAGGCTCCTGAGTGCTGAGATTACAGGTGCCGGCTTAAAATTCTACGTGTGAATTTAGTATTCACTTTATAATTTTCTTTGGTTATGAGGGAAATAATTATACCTTGGGGGGTTTAAAATGATGTTGTTGAAATCCTTCTGCAAGATAATCTGCGAATCATCCCATTTGAGACCCCTACAGAATGAAGCTTTTGAATAAGAAAGAAAATATCAGCAGGGCATCCCCCAGCACTGGGGAGGCTGAGGCAGAAGGATCATTGCAAGTTTGGAACCAGCCTGAACAGCATAGTGAGCTCAATACCAGCCTAAACTGCATAGCTAGACCCTGTCTCAAAAGACAACAAACAAGCAAAAAAATCAAACTATACATCTGTACTGGCAGGAGACAGAATAAAAATCTCTAATTTTTGCTGTTATCTAAAAGCTGAGGTTTATTTTCTACCTGTTTTATTGGTAAAGGTAATATAATTTATGTTTTCAGAAAAGACGTGCAGTGCTGCTTAGAGAGTGGAGAAAATTGAACTACAGATTGCAGAATGAAAGAGGCTCTTAGGGCTGAAGTAAACCATGGGTACGGTGGCATTTGTCTGCCTTGGTCTGGCTTTTGGTTTCACTGAAATAAAAGGAACTACTTATGTAAAAAAAAACACTGTCCCGGAAGTCAGGAGACTTGGATAACATCATGACATCACAGCACCCATGACCTCCAGCAAGTCTAAATAACTTTTCTTTACTCCTCAGTTTTCTCTATCAGGTACTTTATGAGAACTTTAGACCTGACAGCAATCCATCGAGACCCAGCTCCCTCTTAAATTTCTAGATCTGTCCCTAATGTCCAGAGAAGCTGCCATGCATAGCAAGCTACTTTTTAAATATTTTATTTTCAGTACTGGAGATTGAACCTAGACCTTCTCACTGAGCTATATCTCCATCCCTTTTCTTATTTTTAATTTTGAGAAAGAATTTTAAGTCACCCAGGTGGCATTTGAGCTTGCAAGTCCTCCTGCATCAACCCCCCAGAGTGCTGGGATCACAGGAATATGCTACCACAGCTGGCTATAGTTCATTTTAAAAATGATAATATATATGTAATATAATGGTTTTTTTTACCATTAATAAGTAACAAATTCACAGCTGTTATGTAATTGTCACATTCTCAATACTCAGAACTTTTTCGTTATCCCCACAGGGTTTGATATTAATTTTTTTGCAGAACCAAGTATTGAACTCAGGCCCTTGTGCTTGCCAGGCAAGCGCATATTCTACTTAGCCATCTCCCTGGTCCCTTGACTTTTGAGAAAGGGTCTTGTTATGTAGTTCAGACTGACTTTGAACTATGTAGCACAAGCTGGCCTTGAACTTGAGGTGATCTCTTGCCACATCCTCCCACGTGGTGGGGTTACAGGTGTATGTTACCATGCCCAGCTTAAATAAAATACATTCATTTAATTGCATTTTTAAGTTGTAGGCTCCTAGAAAATAAAAATATGTGCCTTGTTCTAGTTGTTACTGTAATCCAAGTGGTACTTCACAGAAACAATAGTGTATTTTTATATAAATATACTTGCTAAATGTGGATTACTAGAAGAAGTGAAAAGAATACAAAAGATTCTGTCATGTAAAATGAAAGATGAGAATGCTCAAAAGTCTTTGATTTACTACTGCAGCTTTACATTTTCTTAAATTTTATTTTTATGGGCTCAGTGGAACACACACTTCCCTGGGAAGCGTGAGGGCCTGAGTTCAATCCCTGGTTCCGTCAAAAAAAAAGTATATATTTGTAATGTGTGTATTTTATAGTCATGTTGGAGAATAGTCCCATGTACATATTACAGCTTGCTTTTTCTTTTCTTTTTTTTTTTTTTTTCTTTTTGAGACAGGGTCTCACTATCCAGTTCAGGCTGGCCTTACGCTCACTTTGTAGCTCAGGCTGGTCTTGAACTCACAACAATCCTCCTGCCTCAGCCTCCCAAGTACTGGGATTACAGACATGCGCCACCACGCCCAGCTTTGCTTTTTCTTTTAAACCCATCCTGTTCTGCATACTTGTTGGTTACCTCTTGACTTAGCTCATGTTACGGCACATGGTGTTTGTGTTAATTGGCACATGCGGCTTTTAAAAATTACACCTTTAGTGTATTAGAAAGTGAAGCACTGGGGCCGGGGAGATAGCTCAGTGTTACGGCACATGGTGTTTGTATTAATTGGCACATGTGGCTTTTAAAAATTACACCTTTAGTGTATTAGAAAGTAAAGCACTGGGGCCGGGGAGATAGCTCAGTGGAATAAGCACTTCTCTGGAAAGTGCAAGGGCCTGAATTCAGTCTTCAGTTCCACCAAAAAGAAAAGAAAATGAAGCACTAATAACTTGGTCTTGTAGATAAGAATATGCTATAGTTTTTTGTTTGTTTTTATTTATAGTTTTTATAAAATATTAAGGAGAATACTGATTTTTTTTAAACCAGGTAGAAAGGAACTTTATAAAATGAGCAAACAAAGGGCTGGGGAGATAGCTCAGAGCTTTGGGTACCTGCCTGGCGAGCACAAGGCCTGGGTTTGATCCCTGGTACTGCATGCTGTGCCTTCGCTAGCCACTGAAATCAGGTATGGTAGCAAGCACATGTCAATAATCCCAGCACTGGGGAGGCTGAGACAGGAGGATCACTCTTGAGTCTGAGCTGTATTGCAAGACCCTATACCAAACAAATATGTAAGATAGGGAGTGGGACAGGGGTCAATAAATTTAAAAAAAAAAAAAATATATATATATATATATATATATATATATGTAAGATTTTTCTCCTGGATGTGTTACGTAAGTTCTTTTTTTTTTTTTTTTTTTTTTTGACGGAACCAGGGATTGAACTCAGGCCCTTGTGCTTGCCAGGGAAGTGCTTACTCCACTGAGCCATCTCCCCAGCCCCTATAAGTTCTTAAAGGACCTTCCCCATTTCTGCATATTAGTATCTTGGTTATCCTATAACTTTTCTTAATACTTCAAAATCCAAGCACATTTTATGTTTAGAACTGTGTTACATGTGTTAACTCAGAATAGCTCATAGACAGTGCTGTTCTTTTTTTTCTTTTCTTTTTTTTTTTTTTGGCAGAACCAGGGATTGAACTCAGGCCCTTGCACTTGTTAGGGAAGCACTTATTCCTCTGAGCCCCAACACTGCTATTCTTTTTAACCAGTGTGTTAGAGGTTATCCAGAGGTTCTAATTATTAAATTTTCTCAGGATGGATTAACCAGCTACTTCCTCCTCAAGATTTTACTTCCAGTTGTAAAAGATTGTAAATGTGTGGTTCTTTGGATGGTGACTCAGACTTCAAATGAGTTTAACTTGGGAGTAGGCTTTGTTAGGTTGTTTTTACAAACACTCAGAATGACCCTGGTAGATTACTGGTTCTTCCCCTGCACTGAGATTATTCTAGGGAAAATTCTAGTATCTGAATTTGTCCCTTTAGATTGAAGTGAACTGAGATAAAACTTCCGTTTAAAATATCTTTCAGCAGTCATCTTGGTTAGCTTAATGATTTACTTTGACATCTTTGTTGACCCAGTATATAGGCTGGTGTAAAATGTTTTAACTTTTCTTTTTCTAGTCAGTTAAGTAAAAAATTTCTACCTTTGAATTAAAATGACTATCTGTTAACTGTATCACTTTATTTTGAGGGGAGATAACTTGTGGAAATGAATTCTTCTGTACATAATAAGCTGACATTGTTTTGTTTTTTGGCAGATCTGGGGATTGAACTTGGGCCCTTGCGCTTGCGGGAAAGCACTTATTCTACTGAGTCATCCCCCCAGCCTCTACAAGCTGACATTATAGAAGTGATTTTTTTTCCCAGTTTATAAATATGGTTAATATTTGTAACATTTGAAGTAATTAAAAGTACTACTATGATGTTCAAACTAGTTTTGAAATACTTAGCCATTCCAACTCTTACTAAGTTTTTGAAAATTTAGCCATATAACAAGACTTTTTTTCTTAAAAGCTTGCATGAAGTTAGAATTTTTTATTTTTAACGAATTTGGTAGAAGTCTCACTACACAGCTTGAACTTACAGTGATCCTTCTGTTTTCAGTTTCCTGAGCGCTGGGATTACAGGCATGTGCTACCATGCCCAGACTCAGTGGACAGCTCAGAGTGCTTAGGGGCGGTACCAGTGTGGCATGTAGTGCCAGGGATCAAACCCTGGTTCCTGCACTTGCCTAAGCAGACACTTAGTCCACTGAGCTATCTCACAGCCCTGAAGTGAAAATTTTTGGCATAGAATGATTTATGTGTACCTTGTCATAGTAAATTTGAGGAAATGTATTGTGCATTCTAGAGTTTCATTTGTTCCAATATAGAATGTATTTGTCAACTTAGCATAATTTTTGCAATAATATCAAATATATATGAGATAAGCTGATTCATTAATTGATAACTGGAATTTAGGGAGGTGGAGAGACAGGTTCTTACTATGTTTGAATTCACTGTGTAGTTGATACTGGCCTCAAACTCAGAGTGATCCTCCTGCCTCAGCTCCCAAGTGCTGGGGTTACTGATGTGTACCACCATACCTAGGTTAGACTGGAATTTTTTCTCTTTTTTTTTTTTTTTTCTTTTGTGTGTGTGTGTGGGAGGATTGAAACGGCTTCATTATATAATTCAGGCTGGCTTTGAAATTAATTTGTAGCTCAGGGGAACCTTGAACTCCAGGTGATCCCCCTGCCTTAGTCTTCCAAGTGCTGGTATTACAGGCATGTACCACCATGCCTGGCTAGACTGGGTGTTTTTTGTTTTTTTTTAAACACTCAAATTGAGAGGGAGCAGTTTTCCAAAGTGATGTCAGAGAATAATGATGGTGTATCTTTAGAGACCAAGGGCCAAACTACAACCCAGAACTCAATGTCAAAGTGCCATCTCTGCAATTAAGCTTGAATACTGAGATTTTAGTACATAGGAGAAAACAACTCATATGTTAACATCTTTTGTCTTAAAGTGCACTAACACATGTGCCATAGATTCACTACCACTGTCATAGAAAGTTGAAATTACTACCTGATTTTTTAATATTTTTCTGATTGAGTTTGTGGTTTATGTACATAGCCTGCAGTTTTAATTCTTAAATAATACTTTTTGAGTAATGTTTGACAGATTGTGCTTCTCGGAAGAGCAGAATTATAAAGAATGGGAGCTGATCTTAACAGCAGCCACAGAGTAAATAAAGCAGCCACATGCAGTGGTGGAAGCACCGCAGTTTCCTTTGGCCCTAGGGGTAGCAGGAGGTTGTACTGCAAATCAGGGGTGAGTTGAGATTAGAGGAGTTGTTTTGTGTTGGGGCAACAGCACTGTATGCAAGCCTGACTCATTCAGATTTCAGTAACAGATGGCTTGCCCAAAAAGCCTCTTGTTTTGGCACTTGCTGTTGGAGTCCTGTGGTGACAGTGAGAAAAATTCAAGAGGTACTATTTATGATTCTTATTGAAGGAGTTTGGAACTCAAAAAAATGAAACTTTGGTAGGTTGGAAGTTAGGGGAAGAGTAACATTTTAAGATTGTTTTTAGCTACTAGCTTGAAAGAAATTTTATCCTGAAAGATTATATTTTTCTGGCCCACAATTTGACTTTTATATTTTAAACTTTTAATAGTTTTTGGAGATCTTCCCCATGCTTTTTGCTAAGTGACGAAAATACCCTTATTTGAGGGGGATCTGATATTAGCATTTAGAAGAGTAAAATCATTTTTATTCAGGCTTTGGCATCGTGGAAGCAGGATGGATGTCAACTTGCACAATGAGAATTTTAAAATATTAGAAAATTTTGTTTGTCTTCCTATAATTCCTTCTAACTTTAAAGTACCTAATTACCTTCTTGGGCTGAAATCTTTGATCTCTAAAAGTTGCTAATACACTATGTATGGCCTTTTCTTTTTTGACATTGATGCAGTCCAGATCCTTTGCTGCATGTCAGTTTTTTGTGTGTTTGTGTTTTTGTTGTTGTTGAGTTATTTTGTTTTGTTTTTGAGCAAGAGTCTCTCACTATGTAGTTCAGGTTGGCCATGAAGGCTTGCAGCAATCCTCTGTCTGGTGTGGTGGCCTCTGGGGTGTGCCACCACACCCTGGCAATACATGTAGGTTTTGTTAGATAGGGGCAGACTGCAGAAGGGCCTTGGTCTACTGGGTATGGTATTACATACAACATCGAGGTAGACAGTAGGTTTACTTACCTGCTTAATGATTTTGTAGTTAATGGTGAAGATGCCTTTAAAAACTCAGGTTGCCTCTTAGGATGTCTTTAGAGAATGGGATCTAGGCTGGTACTTTCAATATTTTTTTTTAAATTTCATTTATTTATTTATTTTGGCAGAACAAAGGATTGAACTTGCCAGGCAAGCACTTATTCTACTGAGCCAGCTCCCTAGCCCCTCAACAGTGTTTAATCATACTTCAGTTTTTTGGAAACATTTATTATGAGAATATGCACTCACTGTTGTAGAACAGTGAAGATTATGGAGTAGCAGAAAAGAAGAAAAATAACACTAAAATTCTTATACCTTAGAAAGCTGCTATTTTACACCTTGATAAATACCCCTTATTTTATATGAAAATATTTATGGCCTACTATAGACATGTAGATACTGTTCCAGTTTTTACTATTTAAATAGTGCTGCAAAGAATACCCCTCTTTGCAGCTTTCTTCTTAAGTATAGCCTTTATCTTAGTCTTCTGTTTGTTTGCTTTTATCATGGAGCTCTTATTATAATGGATTTTGTGGGGCCAGCAGCCTGGCAAGCACAAGGTCCTGAGTTCAATTTCCAGTATCCCCCAAAATAACATGATGTAACATAACACAGCACAACATAGTATTGCATACAGACTTTGGAACAATATACTGATAAGTTAGTCTGGGTGATCCTGTCTTACAGCAAATGTTACTTATACTGTGGCAGTTTTGGTTTATTTCGTTTCTTTTGTTTCATAGTTCATGCAGTCTGGCTCAGCTTTTCTTTTCTTTTTTTTTTTTTTTTTTTTTTTTTTTTTTTTTGGCAGCGGGAATTGAACTCAGGCCCTTGTACTTGCCAAGCAAGTGCTTATTCAACTGAGCTATCTCTCCAGCCCCTTGGCTCAGCTTATGATAACACATCAAAGTGAGAGAGATGACAGAGATATCAGCAATTACTTGTCACTGTTGAAACTATATGTCCTGTAGTTACTGTATCACTTTCAGCTTCCACCTTTCTCATTTATTGCTTTCTTCTCTTCCTTCTCTTTCTTCTCCTCTTCTTCACAAAGTTTATGAAACACAAGGGTGAAATTGAATTAGTTTCTTTGTGTATATATGCAGCAACTGTCCAGCTCAAGTCCTGGTCCTGTGTACCCTCTTGACTAGTTTGCTGTCCCAACACTGTTTTAATAGTGTTTTGTCTAAGATTGATCCATGTGACTGCTTATATTGGTGGTTGCTATGTCAGTTGACCATGATTTATTTACCTATGCATTTATTAATGGGCATTGAGTTCCATTGTTTAATTATCAGGCTTGTTTAAGTTGGTAAAAGTTGATGTATTTTCCACCTATCTGTACACTTGTGCTACATGATCAGATTTTTTTACTTAGAACCTAGAATAATGTAGGGCTGTAGATTTCATCAGTGTAAAAAATCCTAGTAAGTTATACATATTTAAGGTCTTTTTTGACTTTTTCCTTCTATCTGATTATAAAGAAGTTCTCCAAAAAACTCAGTAATCTCAGATTACTGGAAGTTATTTGTCTGAAATACAAGTCAAGTTATATTAACTCCATCTGAAAGCATTTCTGATTTTTGTGTTGTTTATCTCTAAAATCTGATGTATCAGTTAATGCCAAATCACTGTAACAGTAGTTTATTTTCACATTAGTTATATTTGTGTTCCATTTTTTTTTTTTTTTTTGTGGAACCAGGGATTGAACTCAGGCCCTTGCACTTGCCAGGGAAGCGCTTATTCCACTGAGCCATCTCCCCAGCACATTAGTTATATTTGTATCTCTAGACATTAAATTAAGAGATGAATCCGTATTACTAGTTATTACTGATAAGTTTCTCTATATTGCTATTTGTGTGTAAAGATTTTTTTCTTCCTAGAAGAAATATGTTTTGAAAAGGAGCATGATTCTATAAAGTGTTATTGACTATGTACACTGCTTTGTGTTAATAAATATATATATTCTTGCAAACTTATGCATTTAAAGTAGAAAACGAAGTGTTAATTTTAGTGCCTGACATCCTTTCATATTATATAATTATATTGACACTAGCAAAATGTCATGTTTTTCTGTATCGCACAGTCTTGGTATTCTTTTTTGAGGGGTAGCAGGAATTGAACCCAGGATGTCATTCTTGGAAGGTAGGTGCTACACCACTGAGCTAAGTCCCTGGTCCAGATATGATTCTAATTTAACTATGGAAAAAATAACTGGTAGGATTTACAATAAAAAAAAGTAAATTTCATTTAAATTAAGATGCACATTATTTATCTTCCTATTCATAACATAACTACTCTTAAGTGATATGGACAGAATCTGCAAAAGCAAGTGTTTTAAGTTTCATATATCCATTAATTTAAAATCAAACTTCTTTTTTAATTGGTAAATCTCAGTAGTACACATTTTCTATTTCTGGGCTCTAATAGACTCAAAAATTATTAAATACTTCCATCGTGCTGAGGCATAGGAGTGTTAAATATATACTGTGTCTGAAATCATCAATTGATAAATAACTGGGATTTGTTGCAGACTTTGTAATAGAGTGAAAAGGAACAATGTCAATTGTTTGTAGTATTGATTTCTTAAGAGATGTAGGAGAGGAAACAGAAAGGACATCTTTGACTTCTAGGA
>PVKA01038790.1:0-19974 GCA_004027165.1 Ctenomys sociabilis
CTTGGCTGCAAATGGGTTGGTGCCCAAGGTCCCATCTCCGTGCAAAAGGCACCGGGCGGTACAATTGGGATTGTGAGGATCACTTGCAAGATTGTGAGGATCACTTGCAATTGCCTGACCTGCAAAGGCCCACATCAAGAAAACGGGGTCAAGCCTCTACTCTCACCTGCACAAAATAAAGAAAAAGGGGGAGATGTTGTGAGCGGTGCAAGCAGCAGCTCGGGATCCCTGGGTAACAATGTAACAGCTTGGCGCTCCTTGTGGGTTCTGCCTTGGTATGTTCGGAATAACAGGAAGTAGAGTGTGGCCCTGCCCTGTCTGTCGATCCGGACAGAATGAAGGGGCTGCCTGGCAACAGAGCGGGATTGGCTGTATGCTAATATATGACTGCTGATGATTGGCTTAGCTATACTATATAAGCTGCTGTGCTTCCACAATAAAGCGAGATCTCCCCTTCTACAAAGAAGGCAAGGTGTGTCTGAGTTTTCCTTTCTGTGTCCGACACTTGAGATTTACTCAACCAGAAAGTTGTCTTTCAGACAGTACCATATTCTGTATTAGTTAGACTTTAGTAGAGGTACAGATATAATACAAAGAACAGATATAAAACAAGATGCACAATTGTATAAGAAATTACAAGATTGGCTTTCGACAGTCAGCCACAGAGTTAGACGAGGAAACATGGAGAGGGCGCCTGCACCATACCCAAGCCTGAAGGATTAGTCCCGATAACTGAGGTCCATTGCATGCTCTGTGAAATTCTCTATCAGTCAGCTGATGGGTCTGCAATGGCAGACTGAAGAATCTGTGGTGAAGGATCCAAGCTGGAGACCAAAGAGTCTGGGCTGGAAGCCAGGAATGAATTCCAAGCTGACTGAGAAGACTGAATTTCCTCTGAGGAAGTGGGACACAGATCGGTCCTCAGCCCCTTTATATGCGTTTTTTGTTCTGAATCATTCTGGGATGGGCCCTCCCCAGCCTGGGACAGGCATGTTCATGCCCAGCGCCCCCACGGTCCAGCTGCCAGGCGATTCAGCCAACTCGACACAATGTATTGATGACTACCATAAGTAAATAGAGATAAAAATAAATCAAAATTATGTCAGGCTGTTCTACAAGATAGAATTATACAAACAGGTCAAGCAATGGCTGTCATTCATCCACAAGCATGACACTGACAAAGGATCTACAAACTGCAGTAAAGGGTTTCAGGATAAATCCTGAGGGGGTTTGACTGACCTTGTCAGATACAAAAGTTACATTTCTTGTTATGTAGGTCTTGCTTTGTCTTGGTCTTAACCATCCAGCAGAAAAGTATAAAAATGAAGTATAAAAAATAAAGCCATATTAATATGCTGAGCTATAAAAAGCTCAAGTCAACAACTTCTGGCACTGCCAGTCCTATGGAAAATCCACTACTATTATGGACTACTGAACTATATTGGAATATTTTTCTGAATTCACACACCTATAATATTTAAATGGCAATGGAATGCTCTTCTCTGACAAGACTAAACAAAAAAAGGGCATACAAATGAAGGACCATTTTGTATCTGTATATTCAATATGGTTAGGATAGTTATACAGCTACTTTCTCTTAATTCAGTGAATAGAAAGATTTGTGCTTTCTATTTTTGTGGACAGGAAAGTCCTGTGTTTGTGGACAGGATATCATGTCTGCATCTTGTACTATGAATAACCACTAAGAAAACAACAATATGCAATGTAATAATTTTTGAAACTGTCCTACTAATCAGTTTTGAAACTGTCTCATTGCTATTTGTTTCTCAATAAAATTATTAAAAACAAAAGATAGAATGATAAACTTACAGATTTCATTTCTTTTATCTTTCGTTAAGCAAACTATCGTGGTTACTTTTCCCTTGTTGCCGGGACAAAATAGCTGACTCCCAAAATTAAGGAAGGAAGGTTTATTTAGTTCACAGTTTGTGGAGGTTTCAGTCCATACTCAGCTAGCCCCAAGGCAGACTAGTATATAAAAGAAAGCGTTTTGGAAGAGTAGTGGCAACAATGGTGTAAGAGAGCAAGTTGTCTCCCTTGTGTTTGTACTCAGGCTATCTGCCCCGGGCTGGGTGTATCCCTCATACCCATAATCCCAGAAGTACTCACTCCCATAATCCCAGTGTATCAGAAATTAATAACAAATTCTAGAAGTCTCTCATGAGGCTTTGGGTGGACAAGGGACAACTAGACACAAACGATACCACAAACAAACAAACAAAAAAAAAAAAAACACTAGCCACTCTCTAAAGAAGTAGATTTAGCAATTCACCTTGGTGCAAGTCTACAGGGATTTATACATGTGTGCACATTTAAACCAGAATGACCTCTGCCTTACAAGGAATGTGTAAAGGGTATCTTTGTATAGCTTATCAAAATCCTCCTTGTTTGATATATTGAAATGTGAGAAGGGACAATAATTTGCATAAGAAAGTGCAGAGTTTTTCCTTTGTTTTATGCTTATTTGGTGAACAGGTAAATTCTAAACAGATACCTTCTATCTCTCTCCCAATGAGGACACAAATCATGGAGCTTAATACCAAAGATAGCAGGTATAAACCAGAAGGCTTTCTGAAATAGGCAGGAGTCTAAAAATTAGGCGTGTGCCTTGTAGGGTCACTCAGGACTTTGCTGTCATAAATCACCCTTACCTTCTTTAATTTGTGCTCTTAATTTTTTTTTTTTTTTTTTTTTTTTTTGCGGAACCAGGGTTTGAACTCAGGCCCTTGTGCTTGCCAGGGAAGCACTTATTCCACTGAGCCATCTCCCCATCCCCCTAAAAACTTTATTTCTCTGTAATAGAAATCCACTATCAACAAACAAACAGTAGTTCAGTAGTTGGAAACTAGGCGTTAACATTGAAAACTTTTTCTTTTCTTTTTTGTTTCAATGTATTTAGTACTGGGTCTACAGGATCTCACTACACAGATCAGAGTCCTAGTGATTCCCTGGATTTTAGCCTCCTAAGTGCTGTGATTACAGGCCTGTGTCACCATGTCCTAGCCTTAGTAGCAGTCTCAGTGCACCCTGGGGACAGGGTCAGCACAGCACACCTGGAATAGAATCCCAGACCCTGAATCTGCCTAAGCAGGAGCTTTAATTCACTGAAATATCTGACCAACAGAAAAAATGTTTCTTAGTTTGATAAACAGAATTTTGCATTCAAAATTCTAGCCGTAAACTGTGTTACAAAACTAAAGAATCCCTTTACATGAAAAGGAGGAAAAGACAATAGTGAGAAGGCATAAGCCAGCCAATGGCTCACATTGCTTTTTACAATAAATGTGCCTTGCTTGCACCACAGACATTCTCTAAGCATGAGGTGGCTTGGATGGCTTAGAAGCTGAACCTAGAAGCACCGCACTGGCTGCAGGGACTGCGCCGTGCCTTGCTGCTCCTGCCTCATACCAACATGATGCGTTTCTCTTGGCTGCTTTTCTTTTGCTCCATCTCTGGTAAATTAGCTGATTCTAGGAAAGAAAAGTGGGATCAACAGGCTGGTGTAGGCAAGAAGCTAAATTGTTGTAAGTAATACAGGAAAATCACTCCTTCTATAAGCATGTTGCCCCCTTGAGGCCATGATAGTATGGATGTCTACATGACAAAGGGATGAGAGTAGCAGGGAGTCTTACATGCAAACCAGGCATGGCAAAGGCCTCCTTACACCTTCCTGAAGACAGTTCAAAGGAATGCCTTTCTGTCCCTGGAAAGTAAAGTCCACAAAAGTCCTGTTATTTGCACTCAGGATCACTGAGTCCATTTATTCTACATTACACACACACACACACACACACACACACACACACACACACAGTTGTGCCATTCATTTATACTCTCAACAGCTTTAGGTACTTGTGTTTCCTCATAATCTTCAGTGTAATGAGAGGAGGAGAGAAGAGACGGAGAGTGAGAGGAAAACAGCACTTACATTTCTATAGTTTATATTATATACATTAGTTTTTAGTATATATATATATATTTTTTTTTTTTTTCAGAACTGGGGATGGAACTCAGGCCCTTATGCTTGCCAGGGAAGTGCTTATTCCACTAAGCCGTCTCCTCTGCTCCAGTATATGTATTACTGTAATTCTTTTGTCATTATTAATTTTTACTGTTAAGTCTCTTACTGTGCCTAATTTGAGTTCTTTAACATAGGTATGTATATGCAGTTGAAAAGCCAATATGTATATCTTAGTTAACTTTGTCATTGCTAAGACAAAATACTCAATGTCTAAAGTTAAAGGAAGAGTTGTTTAAATCCTAGATTTTAATGGTTTCAGTACATAATTGGCTGGATCCAAAGCAGGGTCACAAGACAGAGGGACATGGCAAAAGAGAAAAAGTTCATGGCAGGGAGAAGGCAGCAAGCTGCACACTACAAGTAGCTAGTTGTTGCCCTCTTTCTGTCCCTTAAACCATTTCTAGGACACACACCCTTAGGACACTCACATGGGGGCACAAACCCAGAATGGGACAACCTTAATCTCATTGTTGAAATGAGAGCCAATCCCAGCATCACATCCTTAATCAATCACCACAGATTCTAGACTCAGCCACTTCCATACAGTCCCATTATGACTGAACCAGGTTTGGGGAGGGAAATCTAGATATAAGCCATAACATTGTATACAAGGTTTAATATTACTTTTGATCTAAAAAATGAAAAGCCCTGGCATAGTGTCTTGGAATGTAACTTTCACAGGTTTTGTTTGGATTGGTTTCAACTCATGAAACCTGCTCTTAAGTATGAGGGCAACTTCTCTTTTCCAAGATGTCCATGATGTTTGAAACATTAAAACCAATGATACGCCTAACAGTGGCCTTTGGTTCCATGAAAGTAGAATAAAAGAGGCATTTTGACTTTGAATAATATAATATAAGCATTCTGGATCCTTACATCCATAGTTTTTTAAAATGAACGTGAACAACAATGGTTTCTTCCCTCCCCCTCGCTCAAGAGAAATTAGAGGAATTTTTATAAAATCATGAAAGGGGTATGGAGAACTGACAAAGGCTGTATTGAATTTCTATTATACTTGGAAGGTAGATCCTGAGTTCTATACTTTGTTTCTGATAAGGACATATAATTTGTATCCCACACTTTCCAAGAAGCCTAAAAGACTTTCTATTATATAAACGTAATCTACATGAATAGCAATAATAGCACTGCCACATGCACACTCTTCTATAATGTTATTAAAATAACTAAAGAATATATTGCTAATCTATACACAAATCACTAAATGCCTACATAGTTTTCCATGACAAGGTTTTACCATAATTGTTATCATTATTTCAGGCATGCACGTTTTGTCAGTGTTTTTCATGACATAAATAACACTTATTTAGCCATTCAAGGTGGCACACTGAATATAGAAACTAAAGAAATGAGGTACCTTTTCTGATTATGAAGTTTTGATAGTCATAGTGTTGTAGTCAGGGTTTGCGAGGAAAACAATTTAATATAGTATGCATGATTTACAGGATATTTTTTATACTAGTAAGCCAAAGAGTCAAAAACAAAAGAGTGCAGGAAATCTGTCCACACACTAAAAACCCAAAGAATCCAGCTGAGGGCCTGGATTCCATGGCAATATCCTGCGTGAGTTCAGCTGAAGACATAGAGCCCATCACAACACCCACCGCCAGTCCACAACAATGTCTCATGCAAGTCTTTAGTGGGTCTGTTCTGAGAAGCCCTAAGATCAGAAGTGGAGGCTAGACATTCTGTTCCAGGGGGATGAAGTGTTCTGCCAGTAGATGGAGGGATCTTCACTGGAAGCAGTGTTCAAAGTAAGAGCTTGTACTTCCCCGAGGAGAAGTACCACTGCCGTCCTCAGCAACAGTCAAGTCCTAGCTCATCTGACGATGATGCAGCAGGAAAGGCAACATGACAGACTCCTTTCAGAGAACCAACAGCACCATTCTCTCCTTTCCTTTCTCCTTTTATTTTTTATTTTTTGGCTGAACCAGGGATTGAACGCAGGCCCTTGCGCTTACCAGGGAAGCACTTATTCCACTGAGCCATCTCCCCGGCCCCTCCTTTTTCCTTTTAATGTTTTCAGTGAAGATTCTCGGGTGGGCCCCCCGCCCCAGCACCGTGCTGATTCAGTTCAGCTGCATGTTACAGCTGAGCTTCAGCTATCAATCCACTACACACAGTTGGAAAACAGACAGCTTTGTCCCCACAAAATATATGCAGTTGAATAGTGATTTTGACTTTTTCAAATAACAGCAAAACATATTTTGAGTCATTCTAAACTGTTTAAGGACATACTGACTACATATTTTAATGAATTTTTTCACATGTAAATGAGTTTTAATAACTGGACCCCTAGTTAATGTAGTGAAGATTAGCAAGATCTTGCCATTTCTTCAGATTTCACATTTCTTATTTTTTCATTTTTAAAAATACTCTAAGACAGCAGAGAATAAAGTTCATTTTATTTCTATTTTCAGGGCAACTAGGGAAAAGATAGAAAAAAATATCATGTTAGTCTTCTTTAGTTTTTGTATAAACACAACAGATTTTAGAATGAGATATTTTTCCTGAACTTGAATGTTTAGTGAAATTTATGAGGTGACAGTAAGAGTGAAGTATACTCCAGTGATGTCTTCAACGTTATATTATGTATGCTGAAAAGGTCAAGAGAATTTAAGTGCTTAACTTCTCTCTTCTTACCCAGATCACAGAGTTGCAAGGGCTGTGAAAAGTGGACTAATAATTATCTGTAAAAGCACATCACAAAAGACCATACACTATGTGAATGTAATCTATTTTTCTGTTTTACAGAACTCTGTACAGATGAGCTAGGATTTAAGCTTTTAAAAGAAAGGTGATAACACATGTGATTATGGCCTCTGAACAAGCCTTGGCTAGAAATTGGATTTTGAGTCTTTTGTCAACAGCTTCATAAACATAGAGTCTGTGCATTATATTCCTTGTGCTTTTGCACATTACCAACAGCAGGGAAGGCACTCAGCCCACACAAATTGAATGAACCAGTAGAAAACAAATAAACCATAAGACTTTTCTCACCTTTATTATGATAACATATTGTTTCTGAAGACACAATGCAGTTGGTTTTTATTGCAAGAAAGTTTCTTGAACCATGTTTTTCACCACAGAGACAAAATGAACTGTTTATGAGGTATTAAAATTAAAGAAACATCTTTGCATTGTAAAATCCACTTTACCAGGAAAAGGTTTTATTGGAAATAGTTGATTATAATTGAAGGTTAGTGACAGTGAGTAGGCAGATAAGCTCCAGATCACACTATCTCTAAAGCCAGAAACCAAAGCTTGATGGGAGGCTGGGGCCAAAGGCATGTTTTAGGGAAAGATTAATTGCAGCCACCTCCAGAGCCAGCATGCTGTCAGAGGGCCTGCTGCCTCCAGGCAGGGAGGTTACTTCTGTATGCCTATGTTTCCCAAACTGGTTAGGGAATAGAAATGCTGTAGTGGGTAATCTTGATTGTTAATGTGACTGGGAAGCTGCCTAGGGGATCAGTAAATTGCACTTTTGGGTGTGTCTAGGTCTAGGTGGGTCATGGAGAGCAGGACTGCGATGATGACACTAGGACCACTGCTGGGGAAGCTTTGAGAAATGAGGGCCAACTCTATACCTTAAACCCCACATTTCAAAGTAACAACACTGCAAAGGAAGCTGAATGAGGTTTTAGTTTAGGAAAAAAAAAAAAAAAATATATATATATATATATATATATATATATATATATATATATATATCAGGCATTAATGATTTTTTCTCTTAAAAGAAAATCAAGTATCACACTTGATTCAGTACATGTTGAGAAATAATGTGTACATGGTCTTCTGATTAAAAAAAAGAAAGTGTATTGCGATTGATTTTTTCGTTTATTGCCATTGCATAACTCCTTCCTATCTGATTTGTCTCTGGCTCTCTGTCTTCCAAATGCCACTTCCTACACCTTGGCCTTTCACCTAGATTTTTCTCCTTAGAACCAACCAAGCATAGATTGAAATCTCTGAAACAGCACATCAAAATAAACCCTTTTTCCATTATTTTTGTCCCAGCAGTTGAAAGCTGGTTTAAAAAAAAAAATTAACATCTTGAACTTAAACTTTGAAATTTTTGTCTGGTTTCCAAGAAGAATTATTAGAAGTGAAATGTTTGAATGGCTTTTACTTCTACACTAGAATAGAATGTTATTTCCCATCAAAGGATAGAGGAAGAAAGTAACAAAGAAGAGAGAAAGAAAGAAAGAAGAGAGAAAGAAAGAAAGAAAGAAAGAAAGAAAGAAAGAAAGAAAGAAAGAAAGAAAGAAAGAAAGAAAGAAAGAGAATAAGAAAGAGAGAGAGTAAGAAAGAAAAAGATAATCACGTTCAAATGTTCAAATGCCACACTGAAAAATATGACTGTGGGAGAGTAAGAGCTTGCAGTAAGTAAGCAACTCCATGAGCAAGAAAATTGCCTTCTGGTACAGTCCTCCCTCTGTGCTTCCTGTACACCTTTTGCCTTCCCAGTGGGATCTCTGGCTTGGTGTCCTTAGTGACATTTCTGATGTCTTTATCTTTGATAAGATAGCAAACTCCATGAAGTAAAGAGCACCTTATTTTTAGGCTAAAGAATGGGCAAACTGTTCCAGATAGTGTATGTGTTTGAAGACATCTTTCCACCTTGTTGAATCACAGTGTACTCTTCAATTTGGTAGTGATATTAACGCATCAGTGTTCAAGTGATTCAGTACATGTTGAGAAATAATGCAGTACCTAGTCTTCTGATTAAAAAAAGCATATTGTGATTGATTTTTTGTATGTTGTCAATTCTGTCTTCTGTGCTTGTATAATGTTCTCAAAGGAAACGCCTTATTCTCAAGAAAAAGTAGATTCATATATGCAATGAGTACAGCTATGCTATATATACCTCTTCCCTCTTATCAAAATGATTTAAGCACATATTTTCCACGGTAATATTTCTCTTTCAAGTGTATTTATTGAGACTCTACATTTATTTGTTTAATCTCTTATTCACACAGTAATGTGAATACTCCTTTGCCCTCTACTTTCGTGTCTGTTCTCTGAAATTCAAAAGTTTAGAGACATCCTGACTTATTTTTATAATCTCAACACTAAGACCTGTCAAATTTGCAGTCAATAAATGTTTTCTGATCCAATAAAACATTGTAAATTTCTAAGTCATAAGTGCCAGACCTGATGCTTGACATTCAAGTAGTACAGTGACTGTCCCCCAAAACTGCGTGGAAGGAAGTTCATTTTACGTGAGTTACTATTCATCTTCACATTGCTGCAGAATGAGACAGGCATTTGCCATTTACTGCTGTACCCAAAACTAAGGTAATCATTGGATTAGCATCTTCATACAAGCAAGCGTTTCTCAGGTGGAAGAATATATTTTCAAGCATTATTTTACTCTTAAAAGCATAAAATCATACAGTTACTATAAATTTAACTGAATCTAATTTAATGACTGTCAGAGTTTGAACAACACGAACTTGATATATTAAAGGTTTAAATACAGACTCTTCATGATGGTCCCTTAGGTGCTGTTTTCCATGTAAATATGAAGGTTTGTGAATTACAAGGCATTAGATTGCAACAACACTGCCTTTTTATTTTAACTATGTCATATGCTATCAACACTACTAAGATTCTAAAAGGCATTTTAAAATTGAATATCTGCAAGAGAAGATTGAGGAAAAAAGAGCAAAAATCACAGGTTTTTAGAGATGTATTCAACATAATTTAACCATACATTAAAATAATTAAGGGATAATTATTTTTCTTATCAAGCTCACATGCCAGAAAACAGTGATTAAAAATGCAAAAAGTTTGTGCAACATGAAGATAATGCTACTTACATTTCCATATATGAAACATTATATATATAAAACATTTCAGCAATCGAAAGATAAAATAGGAAAGGAAACATTTTCACAATGATGATTTTCAAAAATTGCTTTAGTTTCACACTGTCAAACATATCCAGAGAAGAATGTAATAGATTCCAACCTCAGAGATGGACAGTTGGGCTTCACAAATGTGCAGTTCATTCTCAATTGATCCTAAGTCATGGAATGTACCTTATTATTTGAGGTTTCAATTGTTTGCTTAAAATATAAATCAGAAATATAATAATTTCATGACTCTAGCTCATCCCATTATTGGGTGACATTTCAAATTATAAATTTGTCATTCTTTTCCTTGCCATTTTAGAATGCACAAATAGATTTAAGAGCAGGGAGAATACAGTTTAAATCTTAGGTGTTTCCCTTGGTTGGGAGGATTTTCATAATATTTGTCATTGCATTTAAATTTGTCATAATTGTAGATACAAATAAAATATTTTCAAATGAAAAGGACATGCAATTTGATTCTGTCTCAATCTCTCTCTGTCTTCATGCTCCCCACCTCTTTGCCAAAGCAGTCATTTCCCAGGTTGTCAAAACATGCATGGTCTCCAGGGCTAGTTTGTCATAAAAGGTAAGATCAGACCAATGGAAAAAAAAATACCATGTGCTTGTGCATCGAGCCAGGCAGTGCAACTGTCAGTGGCAGTTTCTCCAATATGACCTGACAGTCTGCATTTATCTCCTTGCTAAGCTTCTCCTGATCTTTGCTGCCACGACTTCCCAGCATGCCCCCACCTCCACTCCAGGTGCTACCTGCTGGGGGCACCATTGAGGCAAGAGAACATCCAGAGGTATTTCGAAATGAACTTGACTTGTGGGAGCTCCTAGAAAAAAAAAAAAAAAAAAAAAAAAAACTGCTTTTCTGCTCATATCTCTGCCAAAGAGCTGTCACTTTCTTGGAAAGTTAAATTTGTCACAAGGAAAGAAAATTTCACCATACCCTGCTTAAATAAGTTAGGGAGTAGAATCTTCTCCCCAATGCTTTTTCCACAGCAAGCAAATATATCAATCATTTTATTCTCTGAAATAACAATTTATTATCCATGCAGGAGGCCTTAGATTCAATCTGCACAGTGTTCCGAGCATCGCATCAGCTACGATGACCTGTCATCAGTCTTTATCAGGGTAATCACTCTGTTCTTGTCATCAGGTTTTAATAATAAAATTATTTATTACCTCAATAATTATTTATGACAAGAAGTCTGCTATTGACATCATGAATAAATATTGATAAATTACTCGGTTAATAAACTGGTACTATTTAAGTGGCTTAGAGAATATGAAAATGAGAGTAGTATTATTACAAAGAATTATTATAAGAATTGTGAAATGTTTATCTGCTATCAAAATGATTATATTTACCCAACAGGAATCCCATGAAAAGAAAGGGAGAAATCTAATTTGTTAAGAGGACAAAGATTCAGCATGAAAAACTGAAGAACCCATATTAAACCACAAAAAAATAGTTTCCACACATTTTATCTAGAGGCCAAATTAAATCACATGAACTCAATTCAGTTTGAGGCATCGTGTGTGTGTGTGTGTGTGTGTGTGTATTTAAAGCAGAAGTTGCAGATTTGGGAAATACATTAAAAACACTTTTCTGGTTGAGAGCAATTCCCAAGAACGACAGATTTTTTTTTTTTAAATACCTTTTGTGCCAGGCTGGAAACACACATTTGAAATGGGAGTCAGAAATAGCATTAAATCTCATCCTTTGATGAGCTGCTGGGAGCACATGAATGTAGTCTTTACTTACTGAGACTATTTCCCTTGGGACAATTTTCTGGAAACCACAGAGGACAAAGCATGACTAATAGTTACCTGGTCAGTGACTATGGATAATAGGATATCTAACACAAAAGTTAGAATTTTGACAATGTCATTTCTCTGAAAGACTGGTGTAGATCTTCCAGCTATCCAGACTACTTGGCACAAAATAAAATTAAATGTGAGAGGAGAAGAAATTAGGAGAAGCTGAGACATATTCTATTAAAAAATGACCAAAATCATGAATTCCACTCAACTTTTGTAGTGGAAGCCATATGGAAAGGAGAAAGTTGAGGAATGTAAGCAGATCTTGGGGAAAGTTACCTCAAAACAGATTTTTGAGAGAAGGATTTGAATGCAAATAACTAATCTAGTAGTTGATCATAGGTAGCTGCAGTAAGGGAATGGGCAAGCCAGACTGGAAGGAAGGTATCAGTAGAGGATCCATCACTGAGCAGGTTACTGCCAGGGTCAGGGCAGGCATGGGAAATGCATGCTAGAAGACAGAAGAGAGCATGCTCTATAACTGACTCTCAATCACAGGAAGGTGTGTGTGCGTCCTCTGTTTTCCAGTCACTGATTGGGCTGTCCTGAGGGGTGATATTCCAAAGCCCCCCCCATTCTCCCATAAGAGCCAGCCACCAAGTACAAACGTCACAAATGCTTGCATGTGACTATTGTATAAATTTCTGGAGATGGTGTGTAAAAGGAAACATGTGCAGAGTTCCAAGAACTTCTTTTGTAATAGGGAAGCTGAAAAGTATATAATTAGATTTTTGCAAGTGTTTACCAGGATGAAGAACCATCATATGTATAGGAGGAAGCATGAAAGAAACAAAGAAGAAAACTTTTTCTTGAATGACTTGGAAGGAGGTGGAGCAACGCATTTCCACATGAAATCAAATGGATACCTGGAGAACAGTAGTGGAAGAGAAGCACATGGAAGTCAGATGATGAAGAGGAAACTCAGAAAGTCTAAACAATCAGACTAGAGCTGTCAGGCTAACGATGTCAAACTGCATGGGCTTGACTCCCAGATCTAAAGTTAATTTCATGTAACCGTGGGCAAGTCATCACTTCCTGTATAAATTATAGAGAGATGTGAAATAAAGTATATAAAATAAGTAGCTCAGAACACGGTTCTTAGTACATAGCCATACTAGTTATTATTTTAATTAAATTTAATTAATGGTCCAAACTTAGACATAGGAGATGACTATAACACCTTTTCCCATTCATAGAAAACCTTCTGTGGATACTTGAATTGTAGTTAGTGAAACTACTGAATTTTTTCTAACATTCTTGTGTCACAATGTAATTTATAGATTACCCATAAAGAGAAATTGATAGCAATAACTAATAATAAAATAAACCAACTTTTAACCATATGAGTGAATTTTACTTTTCTTCTCCACAGTTCTGGGTAAGGTCAAGTGTAGAAGATTCATCATTTTACTGTAGACAATAACCTCAAAGTATCATATGATATTTTTCTTTTCTCTTTAAGTCAAATGATGTTTTTCACTTAAAGAAGCACTGTACAGCTTGTTGATAAAGCCAAATTTCTTGCATCCCTGTATATTAAAATGCAGATCACATTGACTCAAACACTGCAATAACTCGACAGTTGATCTAGCAATGGAAATGGCTATTAAGTGACCTGTGGGAGGCCAGTGTATACAGCACAGGTACATGAAGCAAATGATAATTCACATTATTAGTTGGATAGACGGGGGTACCAAGGACACTGAACACATTATAAAGAAAGGTTCCACAGTTTAAAACTTGCCACTTATTTATTTTATAATATTCCAATTAATGTTTTTAAACTGACTATGATTGGCCATGGACAATTGAAATTTTAGACATTAAAACAATGAGTGGTGGGATACTAACGCAATTAAGAACATTGTTTGAGCTTTGCACTTGCATGGACATTCCTCAGCATGCAGATTTCTTGGAGAAATATTTTTCAGGAAAAAAATATTTCTGCGGTTTGTATTTAGGACACACAGGATGACAGTAACATAGGGAACATTTTAACAACCTTAATAGGTGACATTATGACCAGAGAATTCAGACAGATTGTTAAAAGCAGAAATAATTCAAATAAATTAGATAGTTATAATTAGCTCCTATTATTAGTAATTTTACATCTAATTCCTTTCAAGTCATTTAAACTTTTTATTGTTATGCATGCAGTAGACATAACATAGGGCACTAGGGATATAAAAAATAGACTCTCTGCTCTCAGAAACTTCTCAGGATTTGCTTAGCACCTAAATTGTGATGCAAATTGGATTAGACAATAAAATATATTGGTAAGAAAATGAAAGCATCATATTTCAGCTGCAATAATTGACACTTTGAGAAAGTCAGTGTAGAAAAAGACTAAGGAAAGGTAAGTCAGTGAAGAAACTGAGAGAGACCGGAGCTGAAGGAGCAAGAGGACACTGCAGAGCAGAGCCTTGGAGGAGGCTGGATCAGGGAAGGAAGAGAGTGAATAAGAAGGATGCAGAAGTCCCAAAGCCTGGAAGAAGCTCAGGTAACTGCTGCCTGGGAAGAAACTAGTGACTATGCTGTAAAAAAGGCCGGCAGAGAGCAGACCACTGAGGCCCTAGAAGGCCGAATAAAGCTTGTAGTTTTTCTCTTGAGAGCAGGAGAAGCGTACAGGTGGTGAGGTCCAGGATGCTGCTAGGACTTGCTTCTGCTATATTTCCAGTGGAAGAGAAGACCTATGATTCAATGCAGGCCATCATACTTGTGAGGGTAAATGGACACGATTGCAGCTTAAATTGAGATGTGAAAGAGTGGAGAAGCTCTTGGAAGGGCAATGACAGCATCAGAGAAAGAGGCAAAAGAGGGAGGGACTGGCTCACATAAGATCATGGGATCATTTTCAGGGATACAGTTATAGCTCATTATTGCTGGAGGGTTCAACACCAAGAGGAGAACGTGGTAGAAGGTGATGCCTCAGCCAGGTTGTGGAGCATGGAACGAAAACATTTGCAGGACTTAGACCTCGATTCTAAGTACTATTTAGAAGGTTTTAGGAAAAAAAAAAGTTGATAGATCATTGCGTTGGGGAGAAAAGCTAAGAAGGACCATAAATTTTGTGGGCAATTCATGAAATTCTTGCTGTACAGAAAATACTCTCATCTTTTGGAAAGTTGCCATCAGCTGAGCAGTTAGCAGTATTAAGCTATCCCCTGCTATCATAATGCCTGCCCCTAAGCAAGTGCTACTGAACCAATGGTGGAGAAGTTAACACCGGAAAGTGCAGACCTCATCACTGTCTAATTGGCCCTGCCAAGTACTATGGTTCAGGGAACTCAGAAATCTTGAGATCTGTGCCCTGGCTATGAGATTGATGTGACCTGGTTAGGTGAGAGGTCAAGTCTGGGATGCGGTTCAGTCAGCTGGTGCTGCCATTTTGAGTAGGGACTTTCCATGACATAGCCTTAAAGTGCTCGCACACAGAACTTTATGAACTCAGAGGATCACCCGCCATGTGGAAATCTACACAGTGTCTCTTTGGGCATTTTAGGTGGGTCTCAGCCTTGTCATGCAGTGGTCCCAGCCTCCTGAGTGCTATGACTACAAACATCTGCCACTGGCCTGCCAAGGCATTGTTTCCTGAACTTCTGTCATGCTTTCACTTTTGTTTCTGTTTTTAAAACTAATTTTATTGAGAAACAAATAGCAATGAGACAATTTCAAAGCTAATTAGTAGGACAGTTTCAGTAGTTAATACCTTGCATATTGTTGTCTTCTTAGTGGTTATTTGTAGTACAAGATGCAGACATGATATCCTGTCCACAAACGCTATTAGAGCAGCTCTTTCTATGTATTGAATTAAGAGAAAGTAGCTATATATCTATCCTATTTTGAAAATACAGATACAAAATGGTCCTTCATTTGTATCCTCTTTTTTTGTTTAGTTTTGCCAGAGAAGGGTATTCCATTGCCATTTTGTAGGTGAGTGAATTCAGCAGAATATTCCAGTATAGTCCAGTAGTGCATAATAGTAATGGGCTGGAAATGTCAGAAGGTTTTGACTTGAGCCTTTTATAGCTCAGCATATTAATATGGCTTTTCTTTTTGTACTTCATTTTTATATTTTTCTGCTGGATGGTTAAGACCAAGATAATGCAAGACCTATATAACAAGAAATGTAACTTTTCTTTTGTGGCTTGCGTGTTTAGCTATTTCTATGTAATGAAGATTCTCTATTTTTCTGTCTCACTACCAAGATTCTGATTTCTGAGATGTTTTTCCACTAAAGCATAACTCCATAGACATATAGATTTTTCAATTTCATCCACTATGTGCTATGCACTTAATTAACTTGAAACAACATGAGTGAGAATATATTAGCAGTTTATTTACTCACTCAGCATGCATAAAGCATCTTATCAGTAACAGTTATAGTGGGTGAGATGAACCAGAAAGAATTTGTCTCTCTGTTTTAAAAAGAATAAAGCTGAATGGAGAAACCAGAGGAAAATGTGTCCAGAGTGGACAAGGGAGATATAGAGGAAGATGAGTCTGAGAGATGAGAGAAAAACCAGTGAATCTGTCAAATGCTTTATAATAATTACAGTACTTTAATATTTCTTCATTTCTTTTATTACTATTCAGCCAAAATCTTCATAAACATTGTGAAATGGGACCTAATTTACATATTCTGCCAATTATGTCTATTTATGGATAACCACTTAGAGGTTTTCCCCCATTACCCAGAATAATTGAGAATTGGCTACAGAAGCAGTTTCCTTTCCCTGCTGAATAAATGTGCTGTATTTATATTATCCATTACCAGGTGGCAGACGTAATGTTCAGTGATGTGTGATACTTATGTGAAACTTGAAACTCCTTTCAAGGTTCAAGCTCACCAGCTAATAGAAGATAATCTGTATGGAGCATAAATTCCAAGGAGATGTCTACAATAAATCTTCTGTGAGGCTCTCATTTGCTAAGATAGCTCTTGCCAGAGTTGACTTTATTATTAGTAGTAACCATTTGTAGTAAGATGCCTATGACAGTGATAAAGCTTTTACATTATCTGAATTATATTGGACATAGTCTGTTTTTCTCATTTCCATTTGTTTACTAACAGACCTAAAGATAGAAAGCTTTCAAAGCATTTGACAAAATATAATTAAGAATCACTCAGACATGTAATTTAATCAGGAGAATAGGAAATACATAAAGTGTATAAATGACTTCACAAATGACTTTAGAATTCTCTTTCACACTAATTCTCTTATGATGCAGATTAGGGAAGTGAGCTTGCTGGATTTTAAATGTTTGGTTCTCATAGCATTTTAATTAATTAAAATAAAATCCATGTGGTGGTTAACCTAACCGTACAAAGGAAATAATTCTAATTCTAATGTCTTTAATGTCCATGCTTTTAAATTGTGTCTCAGTGTTTTCAATGCAAGGGTGTCTCACCCTTAGTTGGTAATAACATTAGTGGGTCTGAATACCACTTGTGGGACTGTTTTAATATTGCTCCTACTTTTCAAAATTTTATTTTGAATGCCCCATCTGTTATGCAGATTTTGGATGATGGACATTCTTGTGTTTTTCTGTCATCCTTATAACAGTAAGAAAATACAATTTTTTAAAATTTTGCTTTTCAGAGAAAGATACACCACACCCATATTTTCTTGTGATACAAATTGGAAATTCAACTATTCTTTATTATATCAATCAAATAAGATCTTCAAACCAAGCAAAATTGTATTGGAAATTGCACATATTGTAATTTTAAATAAATAATCAGGAGAACAGTATCTTTAGAAAGCAAAGCTCGAGTAATAGGGTATGTCTCTAATTGTGTTCATAAAACATTTTAGGTCCATCAGTTCAGAATCAATCAAATACACGTATGATGTCTGTCTACATGGTTGGTGTATGCAATCCAGTATAACAAAGGGAATCATGTAGATGCCACATACTCAATAATACTTATTGGGTTGAAAATAATTTGTAAGGATTATATTGCAATTCATAGTGGTATAGAAGTGGTTTGGCACAGGTATAAAATATCTGATGAATACCTAAATTAAAAATTTATTACCCTAACAGATATTTGGTTATTAATTTCACTCTTAACTCTCCCTTTCACTTGGAGTCCACTTATCCCATCATTCTTATTTCTTTTTGAGCAGTTCTGGAAAGTGTTTTTCATGAGTTCTTTCTATGAAGTGTAATAAAAATATGGTGAATATTACTAATGGCTGCCACCCAATGGAAATGCAGGTTTATGGAAGCATTATAGCATGTCTGTGTGCATTTCTGTCTCCAGATCTGTCACAGTGCAACTTCTGGCTGTGTAATCTGGCTCTTCACCAAAGCTGAAATGAAAAGACAAAAGGTAAATGTTTCAATTGGATTAGGACATGAATGCACCCACAACAGTACATCTGATAGCACTCATGAATGGGCACTTCTCCACACACTATTTATTCCTTGTTTTACCATGGCTGAAGTATTTGTTTATACCAACTGGACTTATGGTCACTTAGTGTAAGGAATATTATTTTTCTTTTGGAGACAAAGGAGCTTCAGTTTGATTCTAGATTGTATTACAGAATAGTCATGAGAGTGTTATTAATTTCTTTAGTGACATCACTGAGGTATTGCCTTATCACTTGCAAAATCCAGAAAAACAAATGAAAGTGATTAAATGAAAGAGAAAGAAATTAATGAGATTAATGAAAGAGATGAAAATGATTTGGTACATAAGGGTTTCTGAAACTAACACTGGCTTTCTTCCTATCTATAAAGAATCCATCTCATTGCATTGTAGTAAAGGTCCAGTAACTAATCATAGCTGGTTTAAAAATATATCTGAAACAGAGTTTAATGAATGCTAAGATTTTAATGAGGTATAAGTGTTTGACTAATGAAGTACATTGATTATTCTCTCTTGATAAGTATATTGATTATTCTCCCTTGATGATGCAAAGTTTGTTCCCAATGGTGACCATGAAAAAAATACAAAAATATTTACAAAAGCATTCTGAAATAAGGACCAACGAGGTAGCTCAGTGGACTAAAGGGCCTGCTTAGGCAAGTGCAGGAGCCAGGGTTTGATTCCCCAACTCCACATGCCATGTTGGCCCTGCCCTTGGGCTGCACTGAAACAGCTAAGACTGGGCATGGGTGGCACATGCCTGTAATCTCAGCACTTGGGAGGGTGAACATAGGAGGAACACTACGAGTCCAATCTGCATAGTAAGACCCTGTGGACCCTTTATAACTACATAATAAAATTTTGTAAATAAAGTGTTGATAAGTATACATGCAGAAATAAATGAAGGCAAATTATTCTGAATATTTTGTAAATTTTTCTTCAGTTTAAAGCATGATAAAAAATAAAACATGATAAAGCTCAAATATTTACAAAGAAATTATTCAGCATAATACTTTGAGGCATTGAAGTATTTTTGAAGTATTTATCTACACTCTTTCATTGATGCTTTTCTTTAAATTGATTTGTGTCTGTCCACTATATAGTGTGCATCATTTCCAGATTTCCCAAGATCTTCAATAAATGCAGTATATGATGTATATAAGTAAAACAGAAAACTCAGTCATGTATGGTCTAAGAAAACACAATAGTTACCTAAACTTCAAAGAACTGACATAAATCCTAATATTTTATTATTTGCAATTCATTTGTCATTCTCCTTACTATAGTTTAAAGCATATTCATTTAATATTACTTAAATGAGAATTTTCTGAAGATTACCCATTTTTTTTTAAAAAGAGAAAACAGCATGAGGGCCAGCCATGTAGCTAAGCAGACTAAGCACTTGCTTAGGTAAGCACAGGGGCCGAGATTCCATCCTCGGTACTGCATGCTGTGCTGGCCCTACCCCTGGGTGTGTTGTGCTGGCAATGGAGTCTGGGCCTGGTGGTACATGCCTGTAATCCCAGCACTAGGGAGGCAGAAATCAGGAGAATCTCTGTGAGACTGAGCTGCCTAATGAGACCTTGAAATAAGAGAGAGAGAGAGAGAGAGAGAGAGAGAGAGAGAGAGAGAGAAGAAAGAAAGAAAGAAAGAAAGAAAGAAAGAAAGAAAGAAAGAAAGAAAGAAAGAAAGAAAATGGCATTTTAGAGTAGTTAAAGTTTTTCATGATGAAACTCTGTTATATTTTCCTAACTCTATCATACTATGGTTTGTAGTTATTTGTTAACAATAGAAAGCAAATACAATAGTTAAAAGGCAAAATATAGATTTATAAGATCATA
>PVKA01038791.1:7801-20074 GCA_004027165.1 Ctenomys sociabilis
TTTTTTTTTTTTTTTTTTTTTTTTTTTTTTTTTTTTGTCTTTTTGAGACAGGGTCTCATTATGCAGTTCAGGCTGGCCTTAAACTCACTTTGTAGCTCAGGCTGGTCTCGAACTCACAACAATCCTCCTGCCTCAGCCTCCCAAGTGCTATTTCCCCTATTGGGTGCAGCCACCCTCACACTCTTCCCAACTCACTGTGACTGCCTGAGGTCCATGTGTTTGAGCAGAGCCTCTACTCCCTCCTGCCTGTTATGGGTGAAATGTCCATACAGATCCCAGAGAGCTCCTCGCCACCCACCAGAGCCCCGTGGGCAGTGGGTACAGGGAGGAGAGCCCAGGCTGGCTACTCTCAGTTCTTTAGGTGGTCTGTTACCCTGATTTTGGAAATCACTTTTCATTGTTGACACAAAATAAAGTAGCAACAGTAGCAGCAACAACTATCATATAATAATATAACTGTATCTTATATGCGCCAGAAGCTATTCTCAGGTCAAGTTCTCCTAGTAAATAAACCACACTGAAACCATGCAGGAACCTGAGGCAGGACCTAAGGTCTTGTTTCTTTGGCTTTATTTTTGTTTGTTTCCTAGTAACCAAGGATTTCGGTACTGTAACAATAGAGCAAGTTAGGCCTCAGTCTAGAAGGGAAGGGGGTTCCAGAAAGCTTTTCCCCTCTGTGGATGGCCTGAGAACCTCTTAATAACCGGAAGGGGTAGTGGGCAAGACTCTGTGATTTCATTTTATAGATGATGAATCTGAGACTCCTGAAGACTGACAGATTCATTAGAACAACCTGAGGAAGAGACAGAGGCAGGATTTGAACCCACAGCTTAGAGTCCAGTTTCCACAAAGCAGCCTCTCTGGGGTCTCCCAAACTAGACCCTTCTGCCCAAGTCAGAAGTTGGGGCAGAGGTCACAGGGCTGAGAATGTGGGGCGGCGTACACACTCGCACAAGAGTTGGAGCCTGCTTCCTGGAAAGGAGGGGGAAGTCTGTTTCCATGGTTACACTAAACCTGAACAAAGCATCATACACAGATTACGGTAGCCTTGAGCACCGCCACTTCGCCCTCCGCCAGCAGCCTGCGCGTGCTGGATGCCAGGGCTTCCGCCCTCTCCGGAGAGCCTTCTCTTTCCTGTTTCCTAATTATTTACATGATCACCTTCCCAGCACCCCTTGAGATAATGATGCCGTTGCACATTTTTGTAATATTCTGTCCTCCTCCAAAAACTCAAATCGAGTTACCGAGATTATCCCTGCGATCCTCCCACTTCAGACGCTGTCGAAAGTCGTTCGTTAGTCGAAAGTAGTTCGGATCGTTTTCATTTACATATGGAGACACTGAGGCACAGGTGAGGGACTACCGCTTTCAGGGATTTGACGGCAAACCAGCTGGTGGGCCAGAAGAAGCGCTCTGGGTTCTTTTTCTGACCCTAGAAAATGGACACCAAGTGAACTTCATCAATTTGCCAGTCCTTGCCACAGGTAACGGACTTGGGGAGCTGTGTTGAGGCTGACTCTGAGAGCCTAAGAAATCAGTAGGTCAGGGAAGGGCCCTCCCATGGGTAACAAAGGGCATGCACAGGTGCCTGACAGCACTGCCATGGGATGATAAGTGTCCCTATAAAGCTGCATGTTTGCCCTCAATGTGTTTTGCCCCTAAGGGGACACTTAGCAATGCCTGGAGACATTTGCGATTATCTCGACAAAGAAAGAGTTCGGGCAGCTGATTGGTGGAGGTATAGCAGCTTCTAGAGGACCTGCCCTGAGCAGTGCGGTGGCCCACGCTTGTAATCCCAGTCCTCAGGAGCCTGAGGCAGGAGAATCACCACAAATCGGGCTACAAGCTGAGTTCAAGGCCAGCCTGAACTATATAACAAGCCCCTATCTCCAGATCTCAAAAAGAAATAGCATGCACAAGCTAGTGCTCTACAACAAACCAGTCCAGTCCAGAATGTGTGAACTGAGGCACTCTCAGACACACAAACACACACACCAGCTTGGGTCCTGTCCTTGGTCCACAGCAGATCAGAAGTCCGCATGAGAATACGTCCAAAACAAAATTCCTAATGTTCAGACCAAACCCAGTCCTGCCTGTTGGTCCCATCTCAGTAAACCACATCACCCTCCAGCTTCTTGAGCCCCACATGCAGGGCTCACCCAGGGTCCTCCCCTTTGCCATCCCTCAGGTCACCACCACGTCTCACCTGGACCTCTCAGGGTCCTCCTAACTGGATCCGCCCCGCTGGATCCTTTGTGCCTGCTGGCCCCTCTGTCTGATGGAAGACTCCATATGGAATTCAAGTCTCAGGAGAGACGTCACCACCCAGGGGGCCCCCCATCCCAGCCCCCCGAGACAGAGCAGCTCCTTGGCCCCTCCGGCCCATCACCACTTACGCTCTGTCCGTGTCTTGTCATGATCATCGGGTACTCTTTTGTGTGCCTGCTTGTGACCCCCCCACTCCTCCAGCTCACAGCTAAGGCTCTCGAAGGGCAGAGACCTGGTCCTGCTCACCACCGTGGCCTTAGTGGGGGAAGAAAGCCGAGAAACCAGGGCCCACCACACGGGGCACACTCAGAAAAGTTCTGGTGAAGGAAAGAATGTGATGGTAAGGAAAGATATCCCCCACGAAGGGACAGCCTCACAGGTCCCCAGCCTGAGAGCCTTCTGTCTGCTGGACTCCAGCTCCCTCCAGACACGAGGGCAGCTCCATGCCCCTTGCCCCACTGGTGACAGCACTGGTGACAGCCTGACATCTCTTAGAGCCATTTCCAACGTGGCCAGGCTCGGCTCTCCCAGCCATTGTTCCCACCCTGGCCCATCTCTGCATCTCGGGTGTCTTACTAAGACATCTTGGGTGTCTTACATGACGGCCAAGGCCCTGAGTGCTGCTCCCATGCCCGGCACCCTGGAGAGGTATTGTGTCTGTGCTGTGCAGGCTCAGTCTCAGAACAACCGCAGAGATTCCGGCTTTCCAGCTCTACATCAATGGTGGATGAAAGGAGGATCCATTAGACAGATCACTTGCTCAAGTGAGACATGGAGGAATTCCTCAGGAGATAATGACCTGCTGCTCTGTCTTTTACCCCCTGTAGCCATCCAGATAAAGCAAGGGAAGAACATGCGAGCAGCCAAGCGGCTGTGGTGGAATGGATGGAAAGCAAGCAGGAGGGGAGGGCAGTCCCAGCTCTCCTCAACTCAAAATGAAGTCACCACCACACTCACCTCCTCTTTATCAAAATCTACCTCAGCACTGGGCACATAGCTCACTGGGCATGTGCTGGGTGTGCACAAGAGGTCCTGGGTGTGAACTATCTCCAGCCAGCCCTCAGCTCAAAAACTGCAATTTTATAATCCCAGCAGGATTACAAACCTGAGGTAGGAGCCTGAGGCAGGAGGATCAGAAAGTTGAGCCCAGCCTGGGCAACTTCACAACTTAGGGAGACCCTGTTTCGAAAAAAAAAAAAAAAGCAAAATAGTCCTGTGCAAAGGCCCTGGGTTCAATCCCCACTCTCAAGAGAAAAGAATCTTAGCCTCCACAAAGGGCACGGGGTTTCTGGGATAAGGTCGGTGCCAGCCAAGGCTGTGTGCTTTGCCCACTTAACTGCCTTTCAACGAAGTGCTCCAAGTGCCTCACAAAGCAGCGAGGGAGCTGCAGACTGGACGATGCTCTCCACTAGACCACAAAGGAAATCCCACCGATCAGCTTATCCCTGGATGCAACTGCTGTACACCCATCCTGGGACACAGCCAGGTACCCTAGAAGGGGTGCTCGGGCCCCTTAGCAAGGAGCCAGGACACTGCCCCCATGACCACCAGCGGAGAGCCTCAGTACCATGGCCGTAGCTCACCTGTGCTTCAGAGTAAAACTGGGCACAGAGAAGACAGGGAGGCACGGTGCCTGTTGGAAATTGTCATTTACAGCAGCTGTTTCTATTAAGTAAGGAACTGCCAACTGTTTCAGAGCACAGGGAGGCGATTCCTATTTTGTATTCAAGCCCCCATGAGATGAGGGAGGAAGATCCCATCTCCAGCTTGTAAGACAGAAAACATAAGTAAATTCTGGGGAGGAAAAAAAAACTAGAAATCTGATTAGACACACATGCCAACTGGCAAAATCATTAAGATCTTCGAGTAAGACGCTAGCAGCAGCCGGGTGAAAGGTAAGAACTGCTTTAATGAGTACATACACTGGGAGGAGAGATCCTTCCCTCCAAAGACTGGGAAATCCGAGGAAAACAGTAACAAACGGCTGGGACACAGTAGCACAGCTGAAAGGAGCAGTGCTCAAGGCGGGGAACTGGAGCAGGTCCTTCCTCTGTACCTGCTGCAGGAGACGTAAAATCATGAGTGCATGTGTTTGCATCCATAGGAAAATGCAAACTCTATAAGTAGGACTTGGCAGACTAGAAGATAAGACAACAGATTTCGTTCAGGAAAGCCAGCAGAAAGGCAGTCAGGGTGGAATGGAAGCCACAGGAGGAAAGGCAGGGCTGGAAAGGAGCTAAAAATGCAATCACGGGATTAAAATATACCCGGGAGCATGGAGGAACAGACTCAACCCTCCAGAAAGGGTAAGCAACAAGGCCGTGTAGGCGTGCGCCGCAGCGGCGGATGCCTTGCCTGGAGCAGGGCACCGCTCGGGGCACAGGGATTCTTCTGTCTTGGCTGTGCCTTCTTCATGCTAGGAACAAGGGCCTCGAGCTCTCCAGCTGTGGTGGAGGCACCAACCTGCTCCTCTTTAGAAACCAGGCAGAAGGTCCGGCCAAATAGCTCAGTGGATTAAAGTACCTGCAAGCAAGAACAGGAGCCAGGAGTTCAATTCCCAGGCCTGTCCTGCCAGCCCTATCTCAGGGCACAGAGACATCAATTGAGACTGGGGGTGGTGGCACATGCCTGTAATCCCAGCTCTTGGGAGGCTGTAAACAGGCAGATCACTATGAGTCCAATTTATTAGCGAGACCCTGAACACCCTGCAGACCCTTCCCTAAAATACAAAAAAAAAAAAAAAAGACAAAAGAAAGAAAACCAGGCAGAGATGGGCCTGTCCTCCCAGCTGCCAGAGGCTGAGACAGGAGGGCTGCGCATTACAGGCCAACCTGGATGACTGAAGTTAGGGTTTGCAAGGGAATAATTTCATACAGGACACGTAATTTACAGGATTATTTTCTAACATTCACCCAAAGAGTCAAATGCAGAAGGGTAGGAGAGGTCTACCCACACACCAGAGACCCAAGGAATCCAGCTGAGGCCTGGGTCCCACAGCAGCGACCTGCCTGAGTCTGGCTGGAGGCCGAGAGCCTGTGGCAGGGTCTCACACAAGTCTGTCTCAAGGACCTGGGCTGGGAAGGCCCAAAGGCCAGGGGTGGAAGCTAGAAAGTCTGCCCCAGCAGGAGGGAGAATCTGAGCCAGCAGGCTGAGGGGTCTGCACTGGAGCCAGGAAGAGATGCTCAAGGTAAGCAGCAGAGCTCCCCGGAAAAGGACCACAGCCGTCCTCAGGGACAGCGAGGGCCTGACCTCCTCTGCTGATAAGAACAGTCGAGCTCGTATCAGGAAAGCCAGCACAAGAAGCTGCTCCAGGAGAACCTGCGGCACCGCCCTCCCCTCCCGTTTCCCCTTTATGCTGTTGGCAGTGGTCCCCAGGCGGGGTCTCCACACCCAGTCCGCACTGACTCAGCCCAGCTGGGCCTTACAAGTTCATCCACCAACTTAATGAGACCTTGCCTCAAATTAAAAAAATGAAAAGAACTAGAGATTTGGCTCAGGGGTAGAACAGTTAGCTAGTGGTCCCCGAGTTTAACTCTTGGTACTGAAAAAAGGAAAAGAGGAAGGTGGAAAAGGGGAGGAGAAGGCAGAGGTGTGGAAGGGGAAGGGGAAAAAAAGAAGGGACAGAGAAACGAAGGGAGGGCCTGCAAGATAGCCCCGCGGTCCAAGCACCTGCTTAGGCAAGCGAGGGACCAGGGTGTGAGCCCTGGCACCACGCTGCACCAGCCCTGCCCTGGGGTGTGCTGAGCTGGCCACTGAGACCAGGCGTGGCTGCACACACCTGTAATCCCGGTGCTGGGAAGGCTGAAAGCAGGGGGATCACTGAGTCTGAGGTGACACCCTGTACCAAATATATAAATTACATAAATATTTTTTTAAAAAAGAAACAAAGAGGAAAACAGATAAAAAGAGAGAGAAAGGAGGGAAGAAGGAGAAGGAAGGAAAGAAAAAGAAAAGATGGGCAAAGATGGAGCCAAAGCACAGTGGGAAGCTCAGGGTCCCACAAGGCACCTGAGAGCTTCTGCAGCGCAGCCCCCTTGCTCGCTGGCCCAGGACAGCAGGAAGAGGGGGGCTGGGCATTTTCACGCTCATACAGCCAGAGATCTCAGGAGCTGGAGAATGAACCTTCTCATTGATCAGGGAAGGCAAAAGAAGGGGACACAAGGTACAGTAAAGTTACAAGAGATAAAACAGCTGATGTGGAAGTCAGAGAACAGGCCGAGCCCCATGGGTAAGTGGTGTTGGGGACAAGCAGGGTTAAAAGGAACAGGAGGAAGCAGCATGGAGAACTTGAAATATGAACTCCAGGCCACCAAGCCACCAAATGCTGGGCCCCTAGGAGGTTTGATTCATGACTGGCGGGGACAGAAAATGGAACGATCACTGTGAAAGATCCTTTGGCAGTCTCTAAACATAGTCTTATCACATGACCCAAAAAGTCACGCTCCAGTATTAACTCCAAAGAGGTGAAGATGTACATCCACATAAAAACCTGTACACTGAGGTTTCTCAGTTTTATTCATCACTGCCCAAGCTTGGAGATGCCTTTTGGGGGTGAAGGGAGAAAAGATAGGCATGCAGACAGTGGAACATTATGCAGCTCTGAAAAGAAACGAGCTGTCAAGCCTCGAGAAGACATGGTGGAAACTTAGACACACACAGCTCAGTGGAAGAAGCCAATCTGCCCAGGCATGGTTATGTACACCTACAATGCCAACCATTCGGGAGGCTAAGGCAGCCTGGGGAACTTAGCGAGACCCTGTCTTAAAATAAAAAGGGCCGGGGATGTAGCTCAGTAGTATGGAACCTAGGGTCCAATTCTCAGTACTGCCAAAATAAAAAACTGAAAAAGCCAACCTGAAGAGGCTGTATGATTCCACCTTGCTCAAGACGCCAGAGGACACGGGGTCATACCCACCAGATGTTGAGGGGAAAGGTTTAAAACCTCTGGGTTCCTGACCTAGCCACATGGCCACCAGAGCCAAAGGCTACCAAGGAGGAGTCTGGGGAGTTAAGAGCTGAGTGTCACCACCTGTGGTGGACAAACTGCCCCTCTGTAACACAGCTCTGCCCCTGGCCCTGGCCCATAGTCCCACTGCTCGCTGCCCTCCACCTTCCCTCCCTATTTGTCACCGGTCCTTTCTGACACAAAGCCTCTGCCTGTGCCATGCCCTCCGCCTGGGCACCGCTTCCTCTGATGGCTCCACCCTGCGTCCTCTCCCGCATTAAGTGCCATGCACACGTCATCCCCTCAGCTGGGAGCAGCGATGTAGGCCTTACAGTCCCAGCACTCTGGAGGCTGAGGCAGGAGAATCACAGAACCAAACCTGGCTTAATTGATTTAGCAATTTAGCAAGATTCATTATCAATTAAAAACTAAAAAGTTTGCTTCTCAGGTAAAGAAATATAAATGGCAAATACATATATGAAAAAATGTTCATCATCATTGGTCATTCCAGAAATACAAATTAAATCAACACTGAGAGTCTATCTCACCCCAGAAGGCATAGCTATCATCAAGATGTCAACAAATGCTAGAGGGGCTGTGGGGAAAAAGGAGCCCTTCTCCACTGTTGGTGGGAGTGCAGCCTGGTACAACCACTGTGGAGCTCAGTGTGGAGGTTCCTCAAAAAGCTAGTATTGAAGGTTCCATGCGACCCAGCTATTCCCTGCTGGATACTTTTCCAAATGAACTGAAAACCTCATACCACAGCAACATGAATGCACTCATGTTCATAGCAGCACAATTTGTCATAGCTAAATCCTGGAAACAACCCAAATGTGCATCAGCTCAGGAATGGATAAGAAAGATGTGATGTTTTTGCACAATGGAGTATTACCCAGCTATAAAAAATGATAAATTTGAGGCTTTTATAGGTAAATGGATGCAACTAGAGGCCATACTCATAAGTTAAATACATCAGACCCACATATGCAAACATCATATTCTCTCACTAGTGTAAGAACCTGAAAGAGTAAATAACATTCAACAGATACTATGAAAGGGAAATAATTTGTTCAAAGGGAAGGAAGAACTGGGGTGAGGAAAAGGACAGGAGAGGGAGGGATGGGGGAAGAGGTAGATTTATGTATGCATGCAGGACAGCTTGGATAATGCTACTTCTAATTTCTGCTGGGCTATGGAGGGGTGCCATTGATGCTTAATTTTTTCCTGTCCTTTTGAATTTCTTATAACTTCTTTTTTTTTTATCAATTTTGGATGTCTATACCTGGTAATCTGAACAACTAATCTGAAGATGAAATTAAGCAACACAGCAACCAATGTTGAGCTCCTATTGCTTTGTTTGGTGAAGTTCTGTATCATTTCTAATGTTCTTTTTTTTTTTTCTTTTCTTTTTTACTATTTTGTGTTCTCTTTAGATAATAAAAAAAATGAAAATGAAAATTTCTCATATGCAGGGCTGGGGAGATGGTTCAGTAGAATAAGCACTTGCCTGGTAAGCACAAGGGCCTGAGTCCAATCCCCCCAACAGCAACAACAAAAAATTCTCATATGCAATGGAATGCGAAGGCCCTGGGTTCGATTCCAGTACCAAAAGGGGGGAGGGGGCACTACTCCCTGTGTGTTGTACACATACACATGTACAGACACACACACATGAGCACAAACACACATCCAGGAACTCCACAGGGGAGGAGCCAGGCCATTCCCTTCACCATCGAAGCCAGCACCCAACACCTGGCACCCTCAGGGCAACCAGCACAAAGAATCATGCTTAGCAGTCAGAGCTATCCCAGAACTAAATAAAGAGAGGGGGAAGTCCACTAAAGGGAGTTGGAATTCACAAGCAAAGAACTAAGCGTGGAATTAAATTGCAGCCACTAAGACCAGTGAGACAGTTATGCAGGCTAAGCAGGGACAGGGGTTTGATCCCCCGCACCACATGCCACACCAGCCCCACCCCCAGGTGCGATAAGCCGGCCACTCAGACCAGGTGTGGTGGTGCACGCCTGTAATCCCAGTGCTGGGGAGGCTGAAATCAGAAGGCTCACTAGGAATCTGAGTGAGACCCTGTACCAAACACATTTTTTTAAAATAATAATAAATTGCAACCACAAAAGACACATAAGACTACTAAGAACACATAGTAAAGAATGGAGGGCACCAATATTAAAATATAAAATGTAGAATTCAAAGCAAAGTGGTTTCACTAGGGGCATATACTCATTGATGAAATAGGTTTTACCTTGACAAAAGTTAAATTTATCTCGATAAAAGATAAAACCCACACGTCCACAACAAAGATATAACTATCATGAATCTTTTTGTGATGGAAACAGATTTAAACTTGACAAAAACAAACTGCAGAACTACAAATAAAAATGTAAAAAATTTTACTGAAGAGAAAAAATGATCTTTTCATCCTGCTTTAGGAAGATCAAGAGGCCAAATATAAATAAATAGCAATACAGTCTTTAAATAATACTATGTATAAAACATCTTTAAAATAAACTCAGGGAGGTCCTGGGAGATAGCTCAGCAGCCTAAACACCTGCCTGGCAAGTGCAAGGTCATGAATTCAATTCCCAGTACCCAAAAACTAAACTCAGGGAATATACCTGCTTTTTCAAATAAAACATCCTCAAAAATGTTTAAAGCAGAAATTGCATGTTCTTTACCATTCAAGAAATTTAAAATTAATTATAGAAATTTAAATACATCAGACAAAGTACTGGGAAATTTTTTAATGCCCCTCTAAATTTCTCTTGGATCCCTGAAGTAACAAAATTAAAATGCTAGAACTTCTAGAAACAAAACTATAATTGTAGCATCTTGAAGAATGTTCTGCATTTTTTTTTTTTTTGTCTTTTTTTTTGAGACAGGGTCTCACTATGCAGTTCAGGCTGGCCTCGAGCTCACTTTGTAGCTCAGGCTGGTCTCGAACTCGCAACAATCCTCCTGTCTCAGCCTCCCGAGTACTGGGATTACAGGCATGCGCCACCACGCCTGGCTGTTCTGCATTTTAAAACTCTCAGTGACACCCAAACTGGTACTCAGAGGCAAATTCGTAGCATTAAAATATATTCTGTACCTTCAGCTACAAAAACAAAGCTTCCAGGTTAAGAAAAAGAAAGTGTTAACCAAATAAACCTCTGAACAGTAAGCCTGAAGAAAGGTTATAACAGAAAACAAACAGTATTGATAAGTACAGAGTACTGCTTCTTTAAAAAGAGAACCTGAACTTGGTGTGGGGGCACACGCCTGTAGTCCCAGCACTCGGGAGCCTGAGGCAGGAGGATTGCTCCAAATTCTAGACCAGTCTGGGCTACAAAGTGAGACCCTGTCTAAAAAAAAAAAAAAGGCATAGAGGGAAAAGCAGGGGCCATAAAATATCCTAGCAATCCAAGCGGGAACAAGGACGCAGCCCAGAACAGGGCTGTGTACTCAGACTCTTGGCATAGGCACCCTGGGGACCCCAAGCTCTCTGCAGGGTCCAGAAAGCAGCTTTTCCAGGGCCTATACCCCCTCAGCAGCAAAGCCCATCGGTAGGGAAGAAAAGCATGAATGCATGAGATGGGGAGAGAGGAAAATAAATTGACCCAAGAGAGCTTTTCCTTTTAATCCTAAGGAAGTATTGTGCTCGACTGTATGCGGACAAGTTTGGAACACGTGATTTAAAAATGACCTTTTTGCCCAGGGACTGGGGTTCAATTCCTGGCACCGTACACTGCACGGGCCCCACTCTGAGTCCGAGTGTGGTGGCACATGCCTGTAACCCAGAGCTTGAGAGGCTCCAAGTGTAATCTACATAGTGAGACCCTGTACCAAATACATTAGGGAAGAAAAAAATAAAAAAGAAGAAAATAAAATGATTTTTCTAAGAAAACACAACTCACTAAAATTGACTCAAGAGGTAGGAAACCCAAACCACCAACCACCAAGGACAAACTTTCTCTGTGGAGACGCCTTCTCCCTTCCTCAGGAACTCTTAGCAGCTGTCCCTCTGGTCACTCAAGCCTCAATTCCAACGTCACCAAGCCAAGGAAGTTTCCAGAACACTCTCTCAAAAGCTCCACCCTCAGGAGCTAACCTCTGATGTCACATAGACTGGTATCGATGGGAAATCACTGATTCATCCTCAGTGATTCTCAGGCTCACCAAATATTCCAAATGGACCGTTTTGCATCTCCGGGTGTCCCTCAGAGGCTCCTGTGTTGAAGGTTTGGCCCCAGGGCAGCAGTGTTCAGAGCTGGGGTTTCGGCAAGGTGATTGAAGCCTGAGGCCTTGGACCTCACTGACAGATCAGTCCGTTCACGGATTCACAGCTGAGTGGACCCTGTGGGGCCAAACTGCCTGGTTGCCATGGTGACGAGAGCTTTACCCCCACGATGCTCTGCCTTAACACTGGTCCAAATCATTGGAGCAAAGCAATGATGGTTTGAAACTATAAGCCAAATACATCTTTCTTCTTTTTAGTTTGTTTGTCTCAGGCATTTTGTCACGACCACGAACAGTTTAAATACACACTAGCAGGAAAACCGGCACAAAGCAGGTGCTCAAGTCAAATGATGAATAAACGAAGCCCAAAAGAAGAAAACATAACCCTAGCAAATAACCTTTCATAACAAATGACACGTTTTTAAAAATGAAAATGACTACATTGGACAGTGCTCTAGGGCCAGAACAATGTGCCCTCTGGGTACAAGTCACACGTGGAAAGATATAAACATGAGGGCTGGCCAGACACTCAGCGGCCTAAAGTGCCCGCCACCGGGATTCGATCCCCAGAGTGTCATGCTGGCCCCGCCCCTGGGGCACGCTGAGACGTTGAGACTGGGCGTGGTGCGGACCTGCAGGACTTGGGAGGCTAAAAACAGGAGGATCACTAGGAGTCTGAGCTATGTAGTGAGACTCTGTAGACCCTGTACTAAATACATTTAAAAAAAAAAAAAAAGAAATAGCCGGGCGTGGTGGCGCATGCCTGTAATCCCAGCACTCGGGAGGCTGAGGCAGGAGGATTGTTGTGAGTTCAAGACCAGCCTGAG
>PVKA01038792.1:0-19973 GCA_004027165.1 Ctenomys sociabilis
GTTGGACAGGATATTATGTCAGCTTTTAGTGCTATGGTCATCCACTAGGTAAATAATTATTGAGTCTTTGATATAATTCAGCTATAAAAAAAACCTGTAAATATAATTTCATGTATGCACCTTGTACAGTACCAAAACGTTATGAAAACAGTTTGCAATGTATTAATTCATCGACTCTGTATGGTTAAGGTGTCTTGAAACTGTCTGATTGACATTTGTATTTTAATAAAATAAAAATAAATGGAAAAAAAAAAAGACATTTCACTCTAAGTAAATTGTCTTTCCCCCAGCAATGGTGATTAAACCCAGAGTTCTTTTCCTGCTGAGGTATACGTCCTGCCAGCACCCTTCAATTATTTTTTTGTTTGTTTTGTTTTTCGAGACTAGATCTCACTGTTGCCCAGTAGGACTTGAAATTGATCCCACTCCCACATCTCTCTAATTTCTCAACTTATTTTTAAAGTAAATACTAATTACTTAGAATGTAATTTACTCCTTAAAATGCAGGAAGTGTATGAATATGCACATTTATTATAAAAATCATCAAAGCTTTATTTAGTGCTCTTCATAAAGGTGCCCTTTATGTATATCTGGGTGAAAGAAAGTAATTTTATCAACTTACTTTGTTTTTTAGCTGCAAAATATTGATGAAACATACATACGTTAAAGATAACTCCTGGCCTTAAAAGTACATGAAATTTATGTTTAGAACTCATTACCAAAAGGCAATGATTTAACTTTCTAAAGAACAACAAATTTCCAGGGAACTGGTACTAATGAAATCATAAGCTGAGATGTAAACAAGATGTTGTCTGCCCAGTAGAACTGCTAATATTGTTTGTTTTTTTGTGATCTGAATGTTGTTTCCTTCCAAATTTAACCCTAATGCCTGAAAGGATGGCTTTAGGGAAGTAGCTTTGGGGGTTGTAATCAGGTCACCAAAGTGGTGTCTTCCTAGAGAATCTCAGTAACCTTATGAACTCTGAGATCTCCATAACCATGCAAGTGGATCTACCCAGCAAGTTCTTCACATAGGAAATTAGAAATTAGAGACTGTCACTAGACTATAAAATACAACATGCAAGTGTTACCACACAAGTATAAACACTATAAAAGGATTTACTAAAGGATTGAATGTACTAGGTTTTAGTCAAGTTGAAGAGAGGGGAAAAGGACCAAAAGAAATTTCATAATTGGAGATCAGATAAAGGAGGAGGAACTGAGATAAGAGACTGAGACAGAGAGGAAAGAGATACACGTGGGTATGCTGCCAAGATTCATAGTTTTACAGCAATGCAAATTTTTCAAGAGTAGTCAAATATATGGACCAATAGTAGAACAAGTGAGGCTGGACAGACAGCTCAGCACCTGCTTAGCCAAGTGCAAGGAGCGGGGTTTGATCTCTTGTACCACATCCTGTTCATGCCTCACTCCTGGGCATGCTGAGCTGGCAATTGAGTCTGGGAGTGGTGGCACACAACTGTAATCCCACCACTAAGGAGGCTAAAAACAGGAGGAGTCCAAGCTACCTAGAGAGACCCTGCATAAAATACAAAAAAAGTAGTATAATAAAGGTGATAGCAAAAGCATTCATACTAGATATGCTACCCTGCTGTCACTAAAGGCTCTGGCAGATACTATTAAGAGCAGAAGCCAGGACAAGACTGCCAAATAAATTAAATATGACTTAAGACAATAATAATATATTTATTGAAATAATTCCATACAGAAGAATCAGCATAAATTATAAGTACACATGAAACAAATGTTTTATGTTACAAATTGTTAATGAAAGTTTTCTGGACAGTAGGTAACCTAAAATACAACTCAACAGACCTTGTCAACATCTTTTATACATCTAGTTGAGGTATATATAAACTGAATATTTTGTTCCTATCATATTTTCTAATTATATTATTTTTCTGCTGTAATTTTGTTCCTTCATTTCCTTATGTCTACCTTTTGCCTTTCTTTGCTATTATCAATAACCTTTAAGAATGACAGATGTGGAGTGCTGGACTGTGTTGGATTGTGTTGTCGAGTTCAAGCACCTGGGTTAGTTGAACAACAATGGAGTGCCCACCTTTAACAGGTGTAGACAAAGGAAGGGGTATAGAAAGAAAAAATCATGATGTGTATGTGTAGACAGTACAGTTGGGATAGATAACGCTGTGCTTCTACATAATCCTATGAGAGGCAAGATTTGCACTGATGGTGGTTGGACAGGATATTATGTCGGCTTCTAGTGGACTATTATTTCCACTAGGAAAATAATTATTGAATTTTTGATATAATTCAGGTATAAAAAAATAAGATAAATAAACAGCTACACTCTTAATTTACTGATAAGAGACATCTGCTATAATAAAGTCTGTAAGTACAATATCATGTATGCACCTTGTATGATACCAAAACAGTATGAAAACAGTTTGCAATGTATTAATTTTTCAAATCTGTCTTGTTAAGGTGTCTTAAAACTGTCTGATTGATATTTTTTACTTCAATAAAATAAAAAATAAATAAAAAAAAAAAACGACAGACATGGACATGCTTTTCTATGATTTGAAATCATGGCACAGTTCTCAGCACAGAAGCCCAGGCTCTTACTTTAGTCCTTATTCCCGAGCCATATCCTCCATCCAGTTACCGTGGTGTACTCCACGGTCACAGTAATACAGTGATGTACTCTATATAGTTCAACTGTGTTCTTTTTTCATTTGCTTTTCTTTTGTTTTGCCTCAGTTACTTTCATTTTCAGTACTGGGGATTGAACCCAGTATTTCACAAATGCTGGTCAAACTCTACCACTGAGCTATAGCCCTTTTATTTTTTTTATTTTGCACCATGGTCTTTCTGAGTTTCTCAGGCTGACTTTGAGTTTCAGATCCTTCTGCCTCAGCCTCCCAAGAAGCTGAGATCACACGTGTTTTGACCTTCATATTTTCTTTCTTTTTTTAGCTTGCTCTATTTTTTTTATTTTATTTATTTATTTTTCCATTTATTTTTATTTTATTGAAATACAAATGTCAATCAGACAGTTTCAAAACACGATAACCATACCTTCATATTTTCAAATATGATTATAATGCACAAGGACTACTATCCTATTAGTCAGTTTTGATACTGTCTCATTGCTATTTGTTTCTCAATAAAATAAAATAAATACACAAGGACTTATACTGTTCTTTTCAGTAACCCCAAAATTCAAAACATAATCCTAAATACTTGTACCCTCATACATAAAAATATTCTTTAAATCTATTTAATATCCACCTTCCTATGCTCAACTGAACTGTCGCTGACTCTGGTGTACATTCCTTAATTCTTCAATTTCTTTTAGGTTCCATATCATACATATTACCACTCCTCACTCCCATTTACCATGTCATAATCTAAAGAGACCTTCAGTAAGAGCAGGGAGAGGAACACAAGAACAAATGAAGAAAGTCCCAGAGGCTGAAAGGACCAGCACTGATGCTGGCAAGAACATCAACAGATAATGACCACTCAGTGACTTGTGATTGTGTGACAATCCGCAGTGACAATCTGTAGTGATTGTGTGGATTTTCCATGAGAAGAATAATTTTTAAAAATTTCAAAAAAATATCCATTGTACCATATTATTGATCTTCCTGCTAGAATTGGAAGAAAATAGAAGGTCCTTTCCAATTACAGGGAATGATTTATGATTCTGTCGTTCCATTGTATATTTACACAATTGCAATTTATGTACATAGCATAAGATACAGACAAATTCATGGAAGCAAGCTACAGATAGAAAGAGTATTGGCTAGAAAAGGAGGACTTATAAATTATAGAAGTTCTTTCAGTATATCTCAATTCTAATATACTAATATCTTGAGAACTACTTATTTGGGTGAATATCCATTCCTGGGAAGCAACAGGAAAGAATTGCTTCATTGTTTTGTTTATGGCTCTGAAATCATATCTAATTAAAAGAACACTTGTTTTTTCTTAGCATAGCATATACTAAAAATTGCACATGTCAGATTTTGGCACATTTGCAATAAACTTACCAAACAAAATTTTAAATTCCCCACTTGAACCAGATAGAGGATTGAAGGAAAAATAAAACGGAATGATTAATGATAACCATATTTTCTTCATAATAAGCTGCACATTTTTGAACACTACTGTTACTCCAGGGGTTTACTCTTTCAAATGAAATAATCATTGCAAGTTTTAACATGGCTTCTCTTGCTTTTCATTTTATTAAGTCTGAAAGGCAAAAGTCTAAAGGTTTCCCCATTAAATAATACAGCAAAATAACAACAATAAATAACTTTATTGCAGTCTTACGTACTTTCAAAGATAAATAATCTTTTAAAAAATATACATTCTATTCACCACTGCTTAACAGAATCTTTCTCTTCTCTTATTGTTCATTTATATATTCTTCTGTCTTCTTGAAACATCTCACCACTACAAATGGATTCAGAATTTATTCTTCAAGCTCTAATTTCCAAAAAGGGGAAAAGGAAAGAGTGATTATCATCTACTTCTTTTTTAATAATTTTATTGAGAAACAAGTAGAAATGTTATAATCTGCTTCTTTTTGCTACTTTGTGATTGGCTTATAATGTCTGAATTTATAGAACCTGTCATTTCTTGAATTATGTATCATAATTATATGCTTGCTGAATGGTTAGTTTCTGAAAGACCATGACATGTCCATATAGGAATCTTAAAGCTGCTCTTCTACAATATAATGGTATAGCTAAAATTTTCAAGTGAAACAAGTTGACTTTTCTTCACTCTGAAATGTCTGGGGAATTTATGTCTTGTCAGTGCTTCTCCTGGAGGTCACCTCATGTATGATCTCAAGCCTCTGCCTTCTCCCCTCTCTCTCATCACTGAGTGACACCACAGCTCACCCATTCAAGGAGCAGCACTCACTTTCCATCCTTTTTCTAATGCCAGGGCTGTACCTAACTGAGAAATGAGCTGATGGGCACTCACAATGATTCTCCTCAAACGTTCGTGTCACCCAAGACAAAGAACTCTCAGCTGCCACAGCATGAGACTGCTGGATCCCATACAAAGCAACCAATGAAACTTCTTTCACCGAATGTAACTTGCATATCTAGAAATACAGAAAATGTAAGGAAAGTAGTCTTCTGATTACAGGAAATAATAGAAATGTATTAAAATTAAGCTTATAAAACAATTATCAAAAAAATTTCTCTGGTCTTGTTCATACTTTTCAAGTATTTGTGTGTTATTTGTCTTTGAATTTTTTTTTCTTTTCTTTTTTTAAATATGTTTTCTTCAAAACTTTTTTTTTTTTTTGTGGTCAGGGTTATTTGAGGAAGCAATGCTAGACAAAGAATACAAACATAAATGTTTAAGAAAAATCATTGAAACACCATAATTTGTTAAAAAATGTTTTGACTACAATTATACTAAATCTTTAGAAATTTCATGTAGTAGAGAAATTACATGTAAAAGTTAAGATGAAAACGAGTGTACTGCCTTGAAAACTGCAAGAGGCAAGACTGAGAGAAGAATAACTCCCAGTACTGTCAGAAGCTCTGTGATGCATTTTCAAAGTATAGAGACAACATACAGAGACAACATCTAGAATGTTAGGCTTAGGTTTCCTTTTTATTTCTACAGAAAATAATTATATTGATTTTTTTTTTGTACTGGGAATCACATTCACAACCTTGCGTTTGCCAGGCAAGGATTGTGCCCCTGTGTTATATCTACAGCCCATCATAATGATTTTGAACATCCACAGAAATGGATATTCAATACCCAAAAAATAGGTAACGTTCTCTCTGGTATCAAGAAAACACACAAATCCTGTGATATCATCTACACAGGGTTAGACATTAAACACTTCCAGATCTCAGAGCCCTAAAGTTGCGTGTTCATGCCTTCCCCTGAAAACATAAGGAGGACTGTCAACAGCCATCAAGATTTTGACAATGTAGTATACAGAAAATAAAGACAATCCTGATGTGAAGAGTCTAGAACCTACGTAAAAATGTTCACTGAAGACATATCTGGCTTCAGCACAAGAAAGGAAAACAGGAAGCACTGTGTTTACAATGCTAAAGAATGTCCATTTGTGTAATGAATATCCATTTCTATGGATGCTCAGAATCATTACGATGGGCTGTAGATATAACACAGTGGCACCACCCTTGCCTGGCAGACAATGCTAAGGTGAAGGAGGAGTCACTCCAGTATAAAGAACGCTTCCCTTCCATATTTCATCTCCGAGAAATAAACTATGTTCTGTCGCATCTGTAATTTTATTGTAACTACCAAAATGAAAAAAGGTAGCACACTTTTATTACTAGAAGTCAAGTTTGCCTTTGGCACTGGGATTGTCACAAAATAACAACAGAAGTTTTGTAGAAGAATTCCAAGAATAACAGAAAGGGAAATTGTCAACTTCTCAAAGATGCTAAAAATCTTAGAACCTTTGAGTTCAGTTTTCCCAACACTTGACTTTTCTGTGACAGTTGTCAAATATTTTAATTCTACATTTAATTAAATCATCATTTTGTTTTGCATAGCTGATATTCATTTATGTTCACCAAAATATTTATCCTTCTTTTGTTCTATTTTTGAATGATTTTTTTCTTTTCTGCCTGGAAAAAAATTAACTTGAATTTCTTTCTTTACTTTACCTGGATGCTGGTATATGCTCTTAATTCATATTTGGCCAAAAATATCTTATGTTTTCATTTTTTGAAAGATACCTGACAGTATATAAAATTATAATGTAGTAAATATTTATTATATTTATTTATTTTCATTAGATTTTCCTCTAGTTTCCAACATTTCTGTTGAGAAGTTAGTATGTTTTGTTTCCTTAATTGTAATTTTTTTTCTGTCTCTGCCTCTCTCTCTGTCTCTCTCTCTCTTTCTCTGTCTCTTTCTCTCTTCCTCTGTCTCATTTCTCTCTCCAATCCTCTCTACCTTCTTTTCTTTTCTTTTCTGATTCCTTTAAAATTTTCTCTGTTTGACTTTCAGCAACTTGGTTATTCTATTTCTAGGTGTAGATATTTTTCTGTTTAACATCTGGCTTTAATGATAGCTTCTTTAGTGTAAATTGATACATTTCAATGATCTTGAAAAATGTATGGCCTTCATTTTTAAATGTGATTTTTGTTTTATTATTTATCTTCTTCTTTGGATACTCTGATTAAAATATGTTGCACTACTCTAGCATTTCTGACACTTGTGCTGGCACTTTTGTGGTGCTCGGTGCTTTCTTTCTTTTTTACTGTTTCAATCTGTTTCATATTTTCTCTACTTTATTAATTTATCTACCAAGGCACCAATTGAAAATAGATCATAAACTCATCTATTTGATTTATATCTTTGCACATTTTCAGTGACAATTTCAATTTGATCCAATATTTAGATAATTATCTGATGACATTTTTATTTTGTACAACTTTTGGTCTAGTTCTCTGAACATACTAATTATATTTATTTTAAAGTCACTGACTACTAAGTCATCTTGGGTATTATTCCCTTACTATCAGTTCACTCATTAGTATTCATGTTTTATAACAATCTGATTATAATAAATATGATCATACAATGCTGTGCATAGAACTTCAGAGACTGCAGGTAATGTTTCACCAGACTGCCTTCTCTTTCCTGTGTTAGGAAATTTATGTGAGCTGCCAATCACATTCATTAAATCTGAGAGTAAGCCAGCTGTGGGTAACTTTAGAGATTTAGTTTGGATCTACAACTGGAGTAAGCCAACTGTTGTATAATTCTATACCTCTTTTGATTTAGATAGAAAAACTGATACCTGTGTCCAGAGTTTAAATCCTATAGGAGATTGAGCTCTGAATAGAGATTTGTGTCCTAACTGTCCTATTTCTTCCTGAGTTCAATATCTGACAAAGGTCTTGAAGTGAATAATAAGAATGATCCTCAGACTAACTTCTCTCTCTCCAACAGGATTGGCTTCCTAATACATAAAGTTATTAAAGCTTTCACTCTCCCTCTTTAGAAGGCTAGTTTCAACTCCCTGGCCTTCTCTACATAATCCAAGAGTCAGCAAATGCCCATGGATAATAGATTCAAGTTTCCAAATTGTTATTCTAGTGTAACAGAATCACTAAAATTGCTACTTTAGCTTCCCTCCCACCGGCAGAAATTTTCAGTCAGGATTAAACCCAATCATTAGTTTGCCCACAAAATCAGCAAGTGGCCCTAGAAGCTAGGGGCAGAGCAGGGCGGTGGAGCTGGAAGGTGTCCGAGCATGGAAGGCTCTCCATTCTCCAAAGCAGGGATTCCTTCATTGTTCATTCTTTCTGACGGCACCTATGTAATGTACATGATCCACTGTTTCTTTTTTAAAAGGAACATTAGTCCAGTGTTAATGATTGCATTTCTCCTAAAGACAAAAATCTTCTGTTCAAGTGTGTGAAGCTTTAAAATTTCAAACCTGAGACTTTGTGTTTTTTATTAGCCAACCAAAATAATAAAAACAATTTTTTGTTGTTCTCAATATTTAATTATACTTTATCAAATGCACCACACTGTGAAGTTGCCCCTATGTGCCTTCCTTTGTTGAAAATCACTTTCTAATTCAGATCACATTTTTGTACTGGAAAAAAGCCCCAGCTCATAAGGGCCAAGAAGAGGAAAAATGTTTTATTGTGTAAATATGGGTGATTGTAGAACAAGAGAAAGTTTAAGAGGTTCAGAGTTAAACTGCCAGAAAAACAAAATTAGAGAGTTTTTATGGACTTGATAACCAAGAAGCTACTTGAGAAACTAGATAAAAAGGCGTTTCAGTAGCATGAAAAAATAAGACTAGAGGAAGGGCCAGCAAGTGAGAGGATAGCATATTAAACTCCAGTTATTTTGGTTTTGATTAGATGAGTCATCCCATAAATTCTATTTTAGTAATTCCTAAACAGTAAACAACCAGAATTAGGATTGATGTTTAGAATGAGGACTTTTATAAAACAGAATATCAAAGGGCCAGCAAATAGCTCAGCAGATTAAAGTACCTGCAAGGAGGCACGGGGTTGGGAGTTGATTCCCAGGCCTGCCATGCTGCCCCTTCCCCCCCTCCACGGGGTATGCTGAGGCAAGATTGAGACTGGGTGTGGTAGTGTGTACCTGTAATCCCAGCTCTTCGGAGGCTGTAAATAGGCGGATCACTACGAGTTTGATCTAGTACTGAGACCATGAACACCCTGTAGACCTTTTGCTAAAATACAGAAAATAAAATTAAATTAAAAAAAAAACCAAAAAATGGAATATCAAAGGTCAAAAAGCAATAACTAAGTTTTCTTACTGTTATATCCCAGAACAAAGGGCATGGATAGGCTAAGCTTTCTTCTGTGCAACATAATATTGAGAACAATGAAAAAAATATAGATCTTTGATGATTGATTTGATGATTTTTGTATATAGGTTCTGACATCATTTAAGACAAAACGAAGACCTGCTGTGAGTCTAAGGACCTTAATTAATTAGGTCTTATGTAGTTAATCTTATCACCTCCATAACATAAGTGTTAAGCCGCAGAAAACAATTAATGTATATTAGAAAAAACACGGAGGGTATACGTAAGACTGTGGTCCTAATTAGCAAGGTGATAGATCAGAAAGACAATTTCATTAGGAAATAGGGTTAAATACTTGAATCAAGAAATTACAGGCTTGATTTTCTTCTTAGGGATTCAAATTGTATAATACAGAGTACTCAGTTTTCTTATTTCAAAATAACGTGTCTTAGAAGTAATAAACACACATGCAAAAGAAGAAAAGATAACCATGCGGTTAAAAAGTAAATCTGCTTTCTTTTCCTAAATATTCTTCTGATATTCCCAACATAGTAGAGTAATTACACTCTGTAGCAGTTTATATCTTTCAAAATAGGTGGAAAAGCAATCTGAAGTTTCATAATACATAGAAAGGATAAATGTTTAAAGAGATGATAAAACTTTAACTTTATATACACTAAGAAATCGTTGTATTGCACCTCATAAATGTGCACATGTTGTCAATTAAAAAATAATATATGCTTTGTGTATATGATCCTAGCCTTATGCCTATTCTATATACCAAAGATAACATATTAAATATATTTACCATGCCAATACTTTTTAACTATAATACATATCTTTCATAGTAGTGTAGAGAATTATTTTATTCTCCTTTTTTTTGTGTGTGTGTAGTATCTTAAACCATCTTACAATTCACTTTCCTTCAAGATTACTACACATAATAATTTATTACACTTTCAAAACTGGCATAATTGACTTTTGTCCTTTATTCATTAAGTTTGACAGTAATGATTTCAAATTGTGACTCTCACCCTGTTTTGAAAATTCTCTCCCTTTAGAGGGGTTGGAGGAAATCTGGAGCATTAATTACTGGATTCAGTCTGACATCTTTCTCGGGGGCTGGTTCCCCAGCTGAGAGCGTGTTATAGATTTCACATCCATTAACTCTGAGAACCTTCGATAATATCATTTGCATGCGTGCTCAGGCTCATGAGAGTTTGCTCTGTGACTTGAGCAGTTTGAAGCTGACAAGCAGATTCTTTATCAGAAGAGCATCCAAGCTAAACTACGGTCCTTCCAGGCTGGTCACACACTTGGATGAACATGGACAAACCTAGTCACCATCCTGGAACAGGGGCAAGTCATCTGAACACTGACCTAGAGCCTCATTCCGCTCTGTTCTGTGAGCTGCATGAGCAATCTGATTATATGAGATTGCATCTAATGTATGGTCACTAACTGAAGAAAGAAGAAGAGAAAAAAGGAGGGGAGGACAGGACATTCAGTGAAGAGATTTTCACCAGGTTAGAGATCCTTACAATAATAATCACTGGCATTTGCATTTCATGATGCATTTCGGGTTTACAAAGGGCAATTATAGGGTTGGGGATATACCTGAGGGGCACAAGCACCTGCCTGGCAAGTGCAAGTTCCTAAATTTGATTCCTGGTACCCAATAAAAGGAACTTATAAATACTTATCCAATTAAGTATTTGCAGTTTTGTGTACCACATATGGTTGATATTTTATAAAATGAAGTCTGTGATTAATCATTTAATATATTAATATATGAGACTGCTATCCATAACTGACATTAAAATTTTAAGAAAAATTTGTACAGGATAGTTAATGTCAGGGAGTAATAGGGAGGGTTTTCTCTGAGGTGTTATTTGGATGTTTAATAAAATGCCACTAACCTATATATTTCTGATGTGTGTACTTTTGAGTATCTTTATTATACTTCAAAATTTTAAGAGGAAAATATTGATAGAAATAATACTTGCTTCAAAAGTTTTAAAAAGTTTAATAACATGAACCATAAATTTGTCCAACTGACCACAATCATATACATTTTAATCTAAATATCTTCTGTTTTTAATACATATACATATATCCCAACAAAAAATACAATCATAATGTAAAACACTTTAGAGTTTTCATTTTATATTCTAAACAAACATTTTCTTTCACACCTTTACTATAGCACTTACTTTTGGTTGTAATTTCTCTCCACACAAATGAATTAGCACTCTCAGTGTTGCATAATGGCTTTGTGTTTTTCTTTGGAAGCCTGTTTGGCCCTTCTTACTCTAAACCATTTAATAAGTTCTTTTGAAAATACTGGCTGATAATACTATCTATATGAATCTTCCAAAGATTATTTCAATTTTTGAAATATTATAAGACATGAAGGGGCCAAGGAGATGGCTTAGTAGAACAGGCAGTTCCCTGGCAAGTACAAGGACCTGATTGAATCCCTGGTTCAGCCAAAAAAAAAAGAAAGAAATGAAAACATTAAAATCCCTTAAGAGATTGGAACTATAATAGTGGAAAATAGTATTACAGGAGATGTAACTATCCCATGGCTATATTCTTAATGATGCCAAGACTGGTCTTGTTATTCAAGGTAAATTGTAAAAATTTTCCCTAACAAATTGTGAGTTGCTTTCCATGAACAAATAAGCTATATTAACTTTTTGTGTCCCAGCACCTAAAACAGAACATACCAGTTAATAAATGATCAATAAATATTAGGATTCAAAAGTAAAAAGGAAATAGGGAGGAAGAGGGGGAAATTAAGGAAGAGAAAGAAAAAATAAGAAAAGAAGGATAAAATGAAAACTAAGCTCTGTGGACAGGGAGGGAAAGAGGTTGTGAAAAGAAGGGATGCAGATGGGAAAAAAGAAAAAGAAGAATCAATATGTAACACATGCAGATACCAATTGCCTATAATGAATGTGGTCATTAGAGAGACCTGAGTTACAACAATAAATTTAAGTAAGTAAATAAATAAATAAATTTCAGTATAATGAATGAATGGATAATTGTTTGAGAATTTTTTAAATTTATTTTATTGAAGAACAAATAGCAATGAGATAGCCTCAAGACAAATCAACAGGACAGATTTGACAAACCAATACATTGCAAACAGCCTTCACAAAGCCCCGGCATCGGACAAGATGCATACATGATATTATACTTACAGCCATTATTATAGCGGATGTTTCGAATCAGTGAATTAAGATAGTGTAGCTGTCCACTTATCTTATTTTTCTATATCTGAATTACCTCACAGATTCAACAATTAATACTTTCCACCTTGATGAGTTCATAAATAAACAGTTCACCTTTTTCCAGATGCCTTAGGTGCTTTTTAATCATAATGAGGCATCATAAGGAGGTGATAGCTTGCTCTCTGTCATTGTGGCTATATATGGATTTATCCTACCCAAACCACAGCACCAAAACTACTAAGACATTTTCTTCTGACAGAGTGGGAGTAGTTTATCACTACTTGGTAGGTTGAGAGCCCAAAAGTCACCACGTCTCATGTACTGAAGCTTGTAGTTGACAGTTTGTGGTGCTCTTCAGAAGTAGTGGCATCAAGAGGTGGGACCTAGTGGAAGTGAGGTCTCTGTGACGTGCTCTAGGAGGGTCCTTGGGAATCGGGCACTTCACCTTGTTCTCTTGGCTTCCTGTGGCCACATGGTGAGCTGTCTGCTGGCTTTCTTCGATGTGTAGCCTCACCACAGACTAAAAGCAATGGGACCAAAGTTCTACGGACTGAAACCTCTGAAAGAGTAAATCAAAATAATATCTTCTCAAGAAATACACATTACTGCTGTTTCTCTTGAAAAATCTAACAGCTGGCCTCCCACTTCCTTTTTCAGTCTATGTATTCAGTATTACGCTTGCCCCTTTTCAATTAATACTATCATCATCTTTGAATTGATCTTACCATTAATTCCAATGCCTACTACAGTGGCTTGAAAACCATGGCTTTTTATAAACTCTATTAGAACCCAGCAACCCATTTGGTTCTTTAGGGACTATGTCTTCTCTGTATGTGCTCCACCAGGTGAGATTAGCTCTGTGTTGCACCAGAAACTCTTTCACTCCCCACAAAAGATGCTTCCCAGCATGCAGCCCATTTATTTTATTTTAAAGAGAATGTAAAAAGCAATAAAAATGATAAAAAATTTCAAAGCAAGCTAACAGGAAATTAACAATAGTTATTATATTGCACATTATTATCTTCAAAGTAGTTGCTCAAATTACCAGATATAAGCATGCAAAATTAATCAAATAATATGACACTGTTCTTTCCTTTTCAGCAGTTTCTTTCCCTTTCGCCATATCTATTGTACCTTTTGGATCTTATTTACTCTTTCAGGTTCTTTACACATGTGAATCTGATTGAGTGTATGGTCTTAGTTGTGTGATTTACCACTAAAAGCCTCAAGTTTGTCTTCCTTTATAGCTGAATGATACTTCATTCTATAAACATACCACTTTTTTTGTTTATTCCTCAGTTGATGGGCATTTAGATTTCCAAGATTTAGTTATTACAGATTGCACTGCTATAAACATGGGTACACATATATCAATGACAAGTGTTGGTGGGGCTGTGGGGAAAAAGGAATCCTTTTTCACTGTTGGTGGGAGTATAGACTGGCACAACTACTGTGGAAATTAGTATAGAGATTCCTCAAAACACTAGCAGTAGAGGTTCCATTCCACCCACTTTTTACCCTTCTATTTTTCCAGAAGAACTAAAAAAATCATGCCCATTTTTAACCACCAGCCTAAGCTCTTCATTATTAAATTGAACTTTCAAAATGAAGAGACGGAATGTGATTACTTATTCCTCCAATCACAATCCTTATAACACAACAGTAATAAAGAAAGCCTAAATATGCTATCGTAGTGTCAACGCTGACTTTCCAACTGATTCAGAAGCATTGGGTGTGATAGACATATGGTTTAAAAAGAGCTACAAAAACTATCACAAAGAACCAAACAGAAATTTCATAACTCAGTAATACAATGTCCAAAATAAAATATTTGCCAAATGTTTTGTCAGATGAGATTATAAGAGACAGGATATGACAGAAGAATCTGCAATTATGAAAACAGAATAATTGGATTCACAGAGAGAAAATAAATTGGGAAAAGAAAAGAGAAAAAAGTTTTTGTGACCTATCAAGATGCAGAGGAAAGGAGAGAGAAGGTAGAATAATACTACATGCCTTGTCCACTAATTTTTTTCACAAAATTGATCAAAAGCAGTATAATTATTTAACTAAGCCATCACAAAATACCTAAGACCATCTACACTTAAACAAATGAGTCATTCTGTAAAAAGGCAACATAAAGAATAAAAAATCTTAAAATCAGACAAAATATAATATATATTTCATACAGAAAATGATTAAAAAATGGCATGTGATATCTAATCAGAAACAGGGTAGTAGAAGACAGCTAAGCAATATTTTAATGCTTAAACAAAAGTTGTGGACTAGAACTCTATACTGTTGTCCTTTTGTATGAGGAATGGTGGGATTTGTTCTAGGAACCCAATAATACCCTAATCAAGGATGTTCAAGTGTCTGATACAAAAGGACAGAATATTTACAATACTCCTACATACTTTAAACCATCTCAAGATAACTTTTAATTTGTAATATGTAAATACTATGAAAATATTTGCTATACAACAAGTAATGAACATATAGACTACACCTTTATATTTTTAAAATATAATTTTAAAAGACACAGGTAAACAGTGACGACCCAATAAAGAAAATACCTGGGTGAGACCACCCCAGAAGATCCAGTGGAAAATGTGAGTCAAGTTTACTGAGCTCACCTCTTTATTGACCGGCTGAGCATGAGGGATCTTTGACACAAAGCCAGCTGCAGAGAATGGCCATGCTGTCGTAATGGGGCAATGCTCTGGTGTGCTAGGACGCTTTGACCTAGCAGTGCAGGTCCAGTGGCAGCAGGACGTAGGAACAGACCGTGATTGTTCCAAGAAGTCAGAGAGGTGACACACACGGGGGCACACAGCAGTCAGACCTACCAATTCCTGAGGTTTTTTTAAACTAATTTTATTGAGCAGGAAATAGCAATGAGACAGTTACAAAACTGGTTAGTAGGATAGTTACAATAATTAATACATTGCATATTGTTGTCTTTATAGTAGTTATTCACAATATAAGATGCAGACATGATATCTTGTCTAAACAGTATTACTACAAAACTTTCTTCTCATTACACTAAGAAAGATTAACTATATATCTATCCTAACTATTTTGTATATACAAATATATTTTTTTCACTACAATATAATCCTTCATTTATATCCCTTTTTTTTGTTTTGTTTTGTCAGAGACTGGTGTTCCATTGCCATTTAAATATTATAGGTGCGTGAATTCAGCAAAGTAATCTAGTAGTCCAGTAGTCCATAATAGTAGTGGGTTATTCGCAGAACTGGCAGTGTCAGAAGTTGCTGAGTTTTAAGGATAATAAAGACAATTGAATTCAGTGGTCGACTATGGAGATGTGGGCTGTTTGTGCTCATGGAGCTGCCTCAAGCTCAGTGGGGGTGAAGTTTCGAGGCCAGGAGGGGAGACTGGTAACACACAGTGACCACTTGAGGAGGGAGCTGAAACGTCTCCATCTGGATGAAGATAGGCTGGACCAGGAGCAGATGAGATTAGGAGGAAAAAGCGCACAATCGGCCCCACGGAGGTATGCACTAGCAGCTCCAGGAAGGGGCAGCCAGCCAGGGAGGGTCTGGAACGAAGCCTGATTTTGCAGGGCAGCAGCTTTATCATCCAGCCTTTTGATGATGTCCTGTATGATTCGAAACTTACTGGTCAAGAAATAACAGGTTTCCCTGGGAAAGGCATGAAGTCCCCCCCGCTTTCTGTGTCAAGAAAGCCAGTGGCCTTGGAGCACAGCAGCCGGCAGTGAGTTGATCTGGCCTGGCAGGTTTATGGGTCTGCTAGAAATTTGCTATATGGTTTTTGACATCTGTTTAGAGAGGGCAGAGCAATGGTGAACAGAAACTCACATCTGACTATGGATTCCCACTGCTGCAATGATGCCGAAGCCTGCCAACGAGGGGGATGAGCTGTGCTGCCCAGTTGAGATGAGCTCGTTTGAATAGGAATGGGGCTGGGGAGTCCCCTCTAGTAGAATAAAGCTGTAGAGAACTGCAAGCAGCTTGTCACAAGGAAAAGCATCCATGCATAGAATTAGACCTAAAACCCATAAGAGCAAAAGACTGCTACAATGCCTTGAGAAGTTTAAAAGGCACCCTAAGTAGGAAGAAGCAGAAGATACTTAACAATCAAAGAATAAAAATGTCTACAGTGGAAAATGCTGACAAACAATGTGGCAGCGGGAAACAAAAAGTCAATGACTCTCAAGACAGAACTATTAAAACCAACAAAACTGAAACAATGTGAGTAAATGATAGAAAAAAGTGGGCCAATCCTTAGTGACCATAGGAATATTTTTAAAACCTAAGTAACATCATCTGAAAACATTTGTGTCAGAGAAGCACACAAAACTTGAGTTGAAAGTAGTAACTTTCTGAATAAAAAAGCTACAAATCAAATAAGCGGGGTGTGCCACAAGCAGAAGAAATAGGCCAAGCACACCACACACTCCATAAGGTCAGTACAGAGGGAAAGAGGCAGATTAGGGCAAGATCTGAGTCAACTGGGACAGCCTTGAAGCAAGGGACAAAGGCCTACTGGAGCACAAAAGACCAGGGGCTAATAAAGCCTATTTTCCTGTCACAAAAGACCCAGGAAGAGCAGCATCTGCACCCTTCATTTCCATGTGAAATGGCCTCTGGCACCCAACAAGGACTAGCTGCTCTTCTGTGTGCCCACCTGAGGAGCTCGCTGCCAAACTCAGTGGGTCTCGAGTCCAAAAGTTCCCAAATTTGCCCAGCCTGGCTTGTCTATCTCTAACAAAGAAAGAGGGCAAGGAAAAGTTGCACCAAAGGCACCTCATTTAATTTCCCTTTTCCCTTACTGGAAGGATCCAGTTGAAGATTGACATTAAAACTTACGGACCACTAACCCCAGAAAGGTATTGCATCCAAGTCTCAGTGTAATAAAAGATAAGGACCTTTTTCTTATGGGACTGGGTGTCTAAAGCTTTCTAAGTTTTGAGGAGACACCGTAGAGCAGAGTGTGGTCAATGGCTGTGTAACCTGCTCCCATCTGTAGGGCCAAAGGAGGAACAGACAAGGAAACCAGTGAAAATGGAGGTCTAATCTCCTTTCACCTCCTACTGAGCTGAGAGAGACATCCTTCTTCAGACATCCCTGAACAGAGTACCTTGAGAAGGGCTCTGGATGAGGTGCCCCTGGCACCCAATCAGCGACCTGGTCACAACCAGCTGTCTCCAGTCCCCAGTGGCTGGCACAAGTGCTCACATCTTTTTTTGTTTCTTTCTTTGTAACGTGGATGATCAAGCACAGAACATTGCACTTACTGGGCAGGTACTTATGCCACCAAGCTATCTCTCCAGCACTCACATTCTCATGATCACCACCAAGAAAGTTTGGGTCCCCTGCACTTGTTCTTATATCCCAAATAGTACTAATGACACCATTGCACAAAGGCAAGGAATTCTCAAAATTCTCTCTCCCCAAGGGACTTTAAACAAACTAGCAAGGCCAAATCATGGAAGCTCTCAGAGTTCCTTGGAAGGGAAAACTGGAAAGTGTGAGGTGAAGTAGGTCCTCAAATCAGGCCTTAGGTGGTCAGAACGCTATCTACGGATACTTCCAGAGGAGGCAGGTTTGTAAGCCACCAAATAGATAAAGCAAGTAAAGGTGGCCCAGACACTGTCCTCTCTGGGACCCAAACAGGCTTTAATGTCTCTACATAAAACACCAGAGATGGCCCATGTGTGGCAAAATAGGTGACAAATCAAGGAAGTAAGCTTTTCTGTCTGGACCATACAGGTGTGAGCAACCTAAATTACCAACTTTCCTTACTGTTTATTTTTTTCTTAAGAGAGAAAAAGAAAATCAATAAAAATAATATAGAATTTCAAAACAAGATGATAGGAAGTTAACAATGGATGTTATGTTGCATGTTGTCTTCTGCAAAGTAGCCGGTCAGATTACCAGATACAAGCATGCTGATTTAAAAAAGAGATAACCCCGAAAAACCCTCCCAAAAGAATAATGTGTCTCTCTATGTTAAAGAGGTTAGAAATGTCTGAAAGAAATGTCTTTGCCTAAAGCTTGTGGGACAAGATGTCTTTGGGACATGCTGGGAGACGTTTTCCTCCTCCCCTCTCACCCATGGACACTAAATCTAACTGAGCCAAAAGGATCCCCTCTCAGCTGAGGTGTCGGCACTGAAGCGAATCTTCCACTAAACCATGTAAGGGTAAAATCCAAATCTCCTCCTTATTAGTCAGAGGCTGCCCTTGATCCTCTCAGCCATGGGCTCTGTAAGGCTACAAAGGGTCCCACACACAGCTCTGCATCGTACTAGATCATGGTGGGGGTATGTCCAGAAAGTGAGCTGAGAAAGGCAGTGTTCTCCTGCATTCACTCCCATTTAAGCAGGGCATACAGACCTGCGCTCGTGGTCTTCTTTCCCCCCATTGTGCATTTGAGGTCTCGGGGTCCCCACACTCACCTTAGCCAGGCTTGTCTTTCTCCAAATGCAAAGTGAAAGTAATTTTATTGTAGGTATTATTGTAGTTACTAAAGAGCCACTCCTGAGGGGTGGCTGGAGCCCACAGCTGGGACCCCACTGAATCTGGAGCTGTCATCCTGTTTTATGGGGTAGGAACCCTATGGCCACCTTCGTAAGTGTTGATGATTTTTGGATGTTGGGCTTGTTGCTAGGGACTTGGTCTTGTGGTCTGATACAGGAGCTCAGGAAGGCACTGCAACTGCATTAGGAGGGGCAGTGTTGCCTACACATAGGCAGGTGTCAAAACCAGACTGTCAGCTTAGTGTAAATACACAGAAGCAGGTCTCAGTAGCACAGGCTGTCAGCTGGCTCAGCTGCTTGCTGAGGTGCAGGGCTACTTCTTTTGTACTTAAAGGGTTCCAGTTCCCTAATCTAATTCTGCTTAAGGATCCCACTGTCACTATATCCCCCACCTCCATTTAGGTGTCTCCTCAGGGTCATCCCTTGGAGCCTTTCTTAGCTAGAAAGACCTTTTCTTCGTCTCTCCTACTGAGCCACACCACTTTGCTCCTTACTGCTTTCTTGGACCTCATTCTTCACAGGAGGACAGGGAGAGAGGAACAAGCAGTTATGATAGAAGTAATGAATACATAGGCAAATGTCATATGCTTACCGTTTTACTTGAAGTTCCTTAAAATAGAATTGACTTATTAACACATTCACGCTGGGGGCCATAACTCGTGTTCTTGCTGCCAGGTGGCTCTGATTTGAATTGTGTCACCTGCTGGCCAGAATGGCTGGTGACACATGCACCACTGTCTGAGAGCCACAAGAAAAGGCAGATGTATCATGAAGCCAGATGAACAGAACAGGCAACCATATATAAAATGTTATAAAGAATGTACAAATCAGACTTTTAATTCAATGAGATCAGTAAATGTGATGAATTTAATATTTTAATTGGCATAGATTTAATTAAAGTCTACATTTTG
>PVKA01038793.1:0-19968 GCA_004027165.1 Ctenomys sociabilis
CGAGTTCAAGCACCTAAGGTAGTTGAATGTCAATGGAGTGCCCACTTTTGACAGGTGTAGACAAAGGAAGGGTTGTAGAAAGAAAAAATCATGATGTGTGTGTATAGACAGTACAGTTGGGATAGATAACGCTGTGCTTCTACATAATTCTATGAGAGGCAAGATCTGCACTAATGGTGGTTGGACAGGATATTATGTCTAGTACTATGGTCATCCACTAGGAAAATAATTATTGAATTTTTGATATAATTCAGATACAAAAAATAAGAAAAATAAGCAGCTACACTCAATTTACTGATAAGAGACATCTGCTAAAATAATATCTGTAAATATAAAATCATGTATGCACCTTGTACGATTCCAAAACATTATGAAACACTTGCAATGTATTAATTTATCGAATCTGTCTTGTTAAGGTGTCTTTAAACTGTCTGATTGACATTTGTATTTCAATAAAATGAAAAATTAAAAACTTAAAAAAAAAAGAAATTACCAACAAAGTGAAAAGAAAACCCACAAATTTGGAAAAAATCTTGACTAATAAGCACTCAGTTAAAGGTAGGCTTTCTAGTATTTATAAAGAACTAAAACACATTAGGGCTCCAAAATTTAAAATGTCAATCCAGTAAAGGGCATCTGAGATCAACACAGACTTCTCAGGGGACAAAATTAAATAAGCGAATAAATATATGAAAAAATCCTCCACCTCACTAAACATCTGTGAAATGAAAATTAAAACAACAGAGATACCATCTCACCTAAGAAAGAGTGGCTATTATCAAGAAATCAACCAGCAACAAATGTTGGAGAGACTGGCGAAAAAGGAACCCTTATTCACTACTGGTGGGAATGTAGACTGCTGCAACCATTATGGAAATCAGTGTGGAGACTTTTTAAAAATCTAGGACTGGAAATCCCATTCAAAATAGCTATCCCCCTACTGGGAATTTATCGAGTAGAACTGAAAATGTCATATCACAGAGATATATGTGCACCTATGTTTATAGCAGCATAATTTGTGATAGCCAAATCTTGGAAATAACCAAGATGCCCATTATCTGAGGAATGGATGAAAAAGATGTGGTATTTTTATACAATGGATTATTTACTCAGCTATAGAGAATGGTAAATCTAAAGCCTTTATATTTCAGTCAATACCACTTGAATACATATGCATAAGTGAAATAAAGCAGAACTACATATGTAAATATCATATAGTCTCCCTAGAGAAGAACTCAAAAGCAGATATAAAAATAGTAAGTTATAACACTATTAAAAGGAATGTTTGAACTTGCTGATTAGACAACGAAGAGAGGGCAAAGAGAAAAGCTAGAAAACATGGCAGGGGCAAAGCCAGGTATATATGTGCAAAAGATGGTTAAGGCAATGATCCTGAGAATCTTCTGCAGGTTTTTGAAAGTAGCAGTGAATTGGTAGGAATCACACACTGAGTAACTATGTATGCTGATAACTGTGAACTAAGCAAACTGCATTGAAGCTAGCAATGTATCATACTGGCGTCATGTATCACACTGGGGAATGCACGAAAATTCTGTTTTGGAACCAGAAAATTCTGGTTTTCTACATATGTACTGCTTGTCATCACATACCAATTACTGCCATACTGTCTCTCAACTAAATATTTGTTTTAAAAAATGGGGTAATAAATGAAAAAAAGAGACAAGAAAAAAAAGTTACAGGACTGTCCTGCTACAATACTGTATATGGTTAGATTTCTAAATTTCTGTGTAAAATATGAAATTTTTACTCATTTTAAAAAATTTTTTCTTCTGATTCTGTACCGACTTAAAGTTTAACATATCAATACTTGATGAAAGTACCAGCTGTATGCTATGTCTAAGATGTTTGATACTCAGACAAATAGTGAGTTTAAGCTCAACTGCCTATGTTGAAGGTAATAATGAAAAGCTTCTCTCCTGGAGGTTTAACAACATAAGTTTGAAGACTAAAAATTAGAGAAAAAGAAGGACTGCAAAGACAGCCAACATTTTGGCCTTAGCCTTTCAAGGTCAATGAAGACTCAAGACATAGGAAAACCTGTACTGTAAAATCCTATAACTCAGTTGTGTCCCAAATTTTCTGTTCAAGGAAATTATGGTGTCACAGAGGAAAGTGTTCGATGATGTTGTGTGTGCCTAATGAAAGTCACAGAAAGAACGAATATTTTCTCAGGTTTTTACAGAGAGAAAATTGGTCAAGCAATGGTCATGACTCCTCTGCATGGTTGACACTGAGAAAGTATCTACAAACTGCGGTACAGGGTTACAGGATAAATCCTGAAGGGATTTGACTGACCTTATCAGATACAAAATTTTCATTTCTTGTTATGTGGGTCTTGCTTTATCTTGGTCTGAACCATCCAGCAGAAGAGTATAAAAATGAAGTATAAAATGTAAAGCCATAATAATATGCTGAGCTGTAAAAGGCTCAAGTCAACAACTTTTGACATTGCCAGTCCTATGGAAAACCCACTACTATTATGAACTACTGGAATATATTGGGATATTTTGCTGAATTCATACACCTATAATACTTAAATGACAATGGAATTCACTTCTCTGACAAAACTAAACAAAAAAAAGGAGCATACAAATAAATAACCATTTTGTATCTGTATACTCAGAATAGTTAGGATAGACATACAGCTACTTTCTCTTAATTTGATTAATACAAAGATTTGTTTTACTAGTGTTTGTGTTCAGAATATCATGCTTGCATCTTGTAGTATGAATAACAACTAAGACAACAATATGCAAAGTATTAATTATTGAAACTGTCCTACTAATTGGTTTTGAAACTGTCTCATTGCTATTTGCTTCTCCATAAAATTATTTAAAAAAGTAAATTTATGATTTGTTGCTTTTGCATTTATGTGAAAGCTTGAATAAAAATTGTGATTTATGTGTCTTTTTGAAAAATGTGAATTACAGGTAGCAAAGTTGCCAAGTTACTACTTATCTGTTCTTTCTTGTACTCTTTTGTGAACTAATAAGTAGTGTGAAGTTTTTGAATATCACACTAGTTTTAAGTTTATAGTCTAGTTATTTCCACTTACCATGCAATACAAATTTATGTATATCATTTTTAAGTGGACTATCCAAAAAATATATACATATTCTTTTCAATTTGGATAGGAAATCCAGTTTTGCAATTAATAGCAATATTATAAATATATAACCATTTTTTAAATGTATCTCCTAATCCCAGTGCAGTATGTTTTTCTTATAATTGGAATTTGGGAATCAAAATAGATGAAGATCTTCAGTTACTTTACACTGCCAAATTATATTCCAAAAACTCTGTGAAAGTATATATAGCTACAAGTAGGGAATAAAACGGTACTCATGCAGAACACCCTTGCCAGGATTTTACATGATCATTGTGAATTTTGCTAATTGGATAAGTCAAATGAGTTATAATCTTTAATCTTCACTTTTTATTATCCATTTTGACAGGGACTTGAAGATGCCCATAAATATATATTTTCAGGAGCTGGAAACTAAGAATGCCATTTAAAATAGGATTCTGGAATTTTATTTAATATTTCTCTAGAGATCCATTACTTAGAAAAACAACCAGGCTCAAACATTGAAATACAGATTATTTGTTATTTTATAGGTCTAACATTCATCATCCTGATTTTGAGGCATTAAAAAACTCAGTTGTAAATATTGGACTTGACTCATTTGGATTACATATCTTTTACAATTATTTGAATATTTATATTTAATTTCATATTCTTCATTTATGTTACCCATGTATGCAACACTACATCATGCACTATCATTGATTTCAAGAAATTGACAATCTTGTGGGTAGAAGGAAGCAAGAGATCTATGAGTACTCATCGTAATTAAGGAGGGTTATGTCTAACAGTTTATAATAGAATAGTGAACTTTGAACTTCAGTAAGATGGTTTCTCCCTCAGTCCTTAAGACCCTAAAATTGACTGGTATGTAAAGCATATATCTTGCATAGCATGTAGTTTGTAGTCAGTTATCATTTGCCACAACCAAACCAAGAATTGCATAGCATGTTCACAAATAATAATGTGTACTGCCAATATGGACACAAACAGGTTAACTCGGGTACATGTGGCCTCCAGTTGCTTATATATATGTGTTTACTAACAGCAATGTGTATCATCAGTCATGTGGCCATGTTATTCAAGCATCTCTGGCTGTCTCAACATTGATAAAATGCTATTACAAATTGATGAGAGATATCTTGAGTTTATCAGCTTAACGGACTGTTTAATAGAGGCTGAAAGATTCACAAGCTGTGGTATATGTATATTTCCTTAAATATTTTTTATTATTTTACACTTAAATGAAGCTAGTCTCTTCTTAACAAATGTCTTCATTATTATTACACCTATGAGTAATTGCCTTAGCCGTCTGTGCCCCTATTACTAAGTAATCTAGAATAGGTAATCAACATGGAAAAGAACTTTGTTTTCTCACAGTTCTGTAGTCAGGAAAGCTGAGACTGAGCTCTCATGATGTAAACACATCTTCACATTGTGGTACAAAATTTAAGCATGAATTTTCAGAAGGGCAAAATCAAGTTATGGCAAAACAGAAGTCATGTTTTGCAATTCATCAAAAATAATCGGTTCACTTCATGTGTGCTCCTAATTTGTTTGTACTTTTATTGTTGACCAGCTTAGCTCTAGGCCCATAGATTAAAGGAACTGGTTTTCCACTTGTCTTATGGGTGTATGTTTTTGACTGCTGTAACTTGACCACTTGTCACATCACTTATTTTGCCTTTTCTAAAAGCAAGATCAATACTTGTGATTTTAGATCACACTTTAAGAATGAGAGAAATACCAGGCATGATGACACATGGCTACAATCTCATCCTTCTTGGAGACTGAGGCAAGAAAGTTGCAAGTACAAGCCCAGTCAGTGTTCCTTAGGGACCTAGAGAATATTTGTCTGGAAATAACAAATAAAAAAGGCTGGGGATATAGCTCAGTATGCTACTCAAGGGCAGCACAAAACAAACAAACAAACGAATACACAGAATAATTGAGAGCCTCATTTTAAATTTATTTGTAACTAGACCCATTGGTGGAAAGGATCTATGAGCATCTGACAACATCATTAGTTGAGCAATTTCTAAGTAAGTCACATCAGTATATGATTTAATTTTCACAACAAAGTACATATGAGAATATACTACAATTCTAAAGGCTTCATTAACATTGTAGCAGTGGATGATTTACTTCTTCACAATATAATAACTTCAGGAAAGTTTTGTTTCACATTAAGCTTTAAAATACTATTCTAGTTGAGAAAATGGAAACTGAAATTGATCTTAAAGTGAGCATGTGAACATAATGCAGAAATATATTAGGTAGGTAAAAGAAAGCTCAGGAAAGACATGGGTCAACCCCTCAGTTTTTGTTATTTTATGTTTTTTTTTTTTTTGTAAACTCTTATTAAGGAACCAGATCAAGTCAAGCAAGGAGCAACCATGGGGCTCAAATTTATTTGGCCTTATATGAAACAGAAGTTTTATTAGCAATAACATGAAGGGCTTTCAAATTTGTAATCACCAACAGTCTTCCTTGAAAATTTCAAGTACAAACAATGGAAAAGATGAGCTACATTTTGTTACAAATTGCATCCATTGAGCTCCTTGACTGAAGCACTTTTCTGTGCAGCTCCTCAGAATTGATGAATTAATTAGATGCTTTGCGCCTTCATGTTTTGTTTCCTTGTTTGTTTTTCTGGAAAAGTTCTAAATGCTACAATTACAGATCTCACCTGAGCTCTCAGCCTCAAATGTTCCAGTGAATGGAGGAAAATACCAGCCCAATATCCTCTACCATTTTAAAGCCTTTAACTTCATAACATATGTGCTCAGTCAACGATGTTAACTGCATCAGAATGAGAAGATAGCATTTTTTTTTTCTGAGCCAGTACTCCATTAAATTATAGCGAAAATGAATGAAAAGGTGGAGAAGGACCTAAACTCTAGATTAGATTTGTCTGCAGGATAATGAACTTCTAAGTGACCATAAGCTAAATTCAGATTCCTAATAAAAATAGAATGGAGCCCGGTTTCAGCTCTCATTACTGAAATTTTGCATGGCTCTAATCTTTGCTCATTTCATTCTGCAATACATATATTTTGACAGATCTTGGTGTTTTCTGATTTTCAAAAATAAACCCCTATAAATGTTATATAATCTGTCAAGAAAAATACAGAAAGATATATCAAAATTATCTCTAATTTTTGTGTATTAATATTAGGGTCTCATTTTGTAACTGATATTGTAAATTTATCCTTGAAAAAATAAATTATTTATTATAACATTGATATGTGAAATTGTATTCTAAACCAACATAAAATTAGACTGTTTTTAGTGTTAAAACTGATATACTTTAATAAAAATAAAGTTGAACTAGAAGTTTAAATGGACATTGGTAAACAATAAAAATTAACCTTCTGGGTATACTTTAATGTACATTTATATATTAATATTTTTAAACAATGCATGAGAAAACACTGAAATATGTACTAGTAAATAGAATGTCTCTGTACATTTACAGATAACAATATTGATTAAGCAGTGGTAAACATGAGCTGCAATAAAGCCTTTGTACAACAATGCATTTTATTTTTCATTTTATTTATTTATTTATTTATTTATTTATTTATTTATTTATTTATTTATTTATTTATGTTGGTACCAGGGATTGAACTCAGGACCCTGCACTTGCCAGACAAGTGTTTATTCTACTGAGTTGTCTCTTTGAGCCCACAACCATGCATTTTAAGCAGCGTTACTGTTCATAAGATTTAGCCAAGCTGGGCGTGGTGGCGCAGGCCTGTAATCCCAGCACTCGGGAGGCTGAGGCAGGAGGATCGTTGTGAGTTCGAGACCAGCCTGAGCTACAAAGTGAGCTTAAGGCCAGCCTGAACTGCATAGTGAGACCCTGTCTCAAAAAAGACAAAAAAAAAAAAAAAAAAAAAAAAAAAAAAAAAAAAAAAAAAAAAAAAAAAAAAAAAAAAAAAAAAGAAAAGATTTAGGGTTAGGGTCCATGAGGACCTAGACATAAGGAACAAAACACTTCATACAGCTGAGTTAGTGATCAAAGCTTTCCCTCCAGGCCCTGCTGGTTCTTATAGGAAATATCACTGAGGTTTCACTTCACGTTCCCTGTCCTGCCTGCTCTCCTGATAAAAGACAGCTCCTCATTAGCTGCTGCCTATAATGTACATGTATCTTCAATTAAAGGTATGCATAGAATTTTCGCCCTTGAAGATGACTTTCCTCATTCCTGCATGACCTCTGAGATGCTATTGCTGTTGTTGTTGTTGTTGTACCTGGAATTGAACTCACAACCTCACACTTACTAGGCCAGCACTGGGCCAGTGAGTTATCCTCAGTCTGAGCTTTTATTTTAACAACCTTTAACAAGACATTCCAAAAGTCTACAGAGAGTAAAGCTTGTGTTATCTTTCCATTATTATTGACATAAGTGAATGCAACAACCATAGATTCAATTCCACCCCTCCTTTGCTCAGTAGCAGACACCTTGGTTCATTGAAATGTGTTGGTTAGACATTTTTATAGGCAATTTGGTAATATATTTAAAATGAAAGAAACAAAGTCCGTCCAAAATTGCTTTCATAGTTACTTTTTACACCGTTGGAACAAAGTACCTGATACCTACAATTTAATAGAAGAGAGATTTATTTTAGCTAATAGTTTGTAGATATTTTCAGCCCATTGTTGGCTGGCTCCATGGCAGGGCAGCATAGCAGAGGCAGGGAGAAGCAGTGGTACTCAATGGAGGAATAACTGTATGTTTCTATGTCTATGTCTATATCTAAATCTGTAGCAAAACCTGTTCTTCAGAATTACACCTCTTTCTACCAGGCTTCTTCTCCAATATTATACCAGCTATAAAATCACTGGTGGACTAACCCAATATCACAGACCCATGACCTACTTACCCTCTTTGGGAGGGCTATCTAGATAAAAACCAATTACAATCTCAGAAGAGGATAAAGACAAAAAATGTAAATAAAATGCCAACTATACTATGAGGTAGTAATAAACCAGGAAGAAGCTGGAAGAACAAGGTGAAGGAGTGCAAATTTAGGGTGGCAGCCATTGAGTGCCTTGGGAGATGATATTTGAGGAGAGGTATGCAAAAATATCAGAAATGCTATGCAGAGATTTTGGAGTGAAGAGAGCAACATGGAAACGATCTGAAGTGTAAGTGCTCTTAGAGGGCTCTACAGTATCAAATAAGCTAGTTTACCTAAGTACAGGGGCAATGGAAGAAAACTCAGCTGAAGAAATTCACCAGTTTAAAGGCCACAGATCATATAGTCCTTTGGGATGAGCCAATAAATTCACCTTTAAAGACAATTCAATATGAAAGATACCAAGGGATTGTGAGCATATTATGTATGTGAAGTAATCATGTTTTCATTTTTAATAAAATGACAATAAGAGAATAAATAAGAAGATTAGTACAGTATATCTGTACTGCAATGATTTTGAACTGAACTGTAGCAGAAATATGAAAAGCAGGACCCTGAAACATAGAAGTTTCATTTTGTATAATCTGAATCTGCTGAGGACATTCTAGCAATTAGAGATTATTATCAATGTCTCAGCCTTTTCTATCTTTCCCTTTTGTCATTGTTAATGCCTGACTTTCATCACCATGTTGGCTCCTGTTATGGACCAAATATTTGTACCCGCCCAAAAATTCATGTGAAAATGCCAACTTCCAGTGTGATGGTGTTAGCATGTGGTCAGATCATGGGGACAGAAACATTTCAGATGGGGATTGTAGCCTAATAAGGCAGACCTCAGGGGGCTCTCCCCTCTACCATGTGAGGACAGAAAGAAGACAACTGTTTATGATCTAGGAAAGGTATTCACATCAGATGATGAACTCTCTGTCTCCTTGATTTGACCTTACCAGTCACCATAACTGAAATACAAACTTCATTGACAGCATCCAGTATACAATATTTTTCTGTAGTTACCCAGACATAGAAAGACAATTTTTCATGGACACATGGTGTCACTTTTATTATGCATCACAGATTTTTATGTCAATTAAACATCACCAATTAATACATAATGTATCAAATGAGATGGCTAATCCTACTTTTTTGAGAAATCTCCAGAATAATTTCCTTGGTGGTTGCACCAGGCTACACTCACACAAACCATGGAGAAGGGTATTATTTTCCCAAATGGTCTCTCTGACATTTATTGCTAGTTGATTTCTTTTTTTCTACTCATTTTAATGAGAAAATAGATAAAGATAAAATAGCAATGAAACAGTTTCCAAGCACAGTATCTGGATGATTAAAATAATTAATATATTGCATATTGTTGTCTTTGTAGCCATTCTTTCTGTATTGAAATTAAATCTCACCATTGTTTTAATTTTTAATTCTGAAAAGATCAATGATGTTGAACTTTTAAAAAATATTTATTTGCTGTCTGTACATCTCTTGAGAAATGTTTATTGCCACAATCTGCACAGGCAGCAGAGCCCTGAAAGGGTAGTGGGAGATTAAGAAGTAAACAAGACACATGGAAAAACAGTTGAGACTCAATGGAACATGATCTTGCTGATGGAGAAGCACAAGAACCCAGCATAACCTGCATCTCTATGCACAGTAAAAAGAGGCAAGGTGTATCATGGGGCAAAAAGGGTAAGGTCTCAGGAGTTTGCTTAGAATACTGAAGGTAAAACAATCTCTGAGCTATCTGTGCTATAATTAAGAGGCAAAAACACCAAGGCCAGACACTTGCTCAACTAACTTTGTGCTAGTACCAAAAATTTGTTCACGACTTAGCTTTTTGCTCTGTATTTTCAGAGCGGATTTTTCTCTAGCCTTAAATGTGTGATTGATCTTAAGCTCAGTCACTCCCCACAGTCTGTCTATATCAATACCCATTTTTTATTGGGTCTGTGAATTTGAGGGCTCTTTTTTTCAGTTCTTTATATGTTCTACAAATTAGTCTTTTATCTGATGAACAGCTGGTATACATTATTCCCCACTCCATGTGTTGTCTTTTCACTCAGCTGGTGGTTTATTTATTTATTTATTTATTTTTGCTCTGAACACATTTTAATTAAAACCATTTTAATAAGATTAGATACAAGTTGTTGAATCTTTCTGTTAGTTCCCATATGATTGGAGCTTTGTTCATAAAGTCTTTGACTACTAAGAGTTCTACCTATTCTATTTTACTGTTTCTATTTTAATATTTAGAGCTCTGATCCATTTAACAATAGTTTAGTATGTAAAGATAGACATGGTCCAGTTTCAGTTTTGGGCATGTGTAAAGCTAGTTTTCCAAGCATCAAAGAATCTGACTTTCTTCTTGTGAATGCATTTGGTCCCTTTGTCAGGAGGAAATAAGCTGAGCTAATTGATGCTTGTTTCTGCATCTGCTAGTCTGTTCTATTGATTCTCAGATCTTTTTTTGTCAGTTCCATGCTGTTTTATCACAGTAGCTCTGTAGTATAATTTCAACTCAGGAATTGTGTGGCCTCTTGCTTTGCCTTTGTTGTCCAGAATTGGCTTTGCTATTCTAGGTATCTTTTGGCTCCAGATGAATTTTAAGAATGTTTTCTCTAGCTCTGTGAGGTACACTAATGGTATTTGGGTGGGAGTAGGGGGTGGATTGCATCAATCTGTGTAAAATTTGGGGGTATGGATTTTTTCATACTCACTGGTAGTTTTTTCTAATAAGGGACATATTTCCAATGTCTTATATATTTTTGATTTCCTTTTCAGAGTAATGTCATTTTCAATGTACAAATCTGTTACCTAATTTGTTAGATTATTTATGTATTTCATTATTTTGTATGATATTGTTGAGTACTACTTCCCTAATTTCTATATCAATGCAGTATTGTTTGTGTACAAGAATGCTATTGAGTTTTGACTTTTGAATTTGTATCCAACTGTTCTGCTAAATCAGATTACTAAATCAGAGAAGTCTTTTGATTGAGTTTTTGGGATTTTCTATGTGGAGTATCATGTATACTGTAAATAATGATAATTTAACTTTTTCAATCCTGTCCTTCTTTCTTTCTTGTGTTTAATTTCTCTGCCCAATATTTGCAGAGCTATACTGAATAGGAGTGATGATAGCAGACATTCTTGTCTTTTCCCAGGTTTAGAGTGAAAACTTTCAGTTTTGACCATTTAGCATGATGTTACGTATTAGTTTGTAATAGATAAGTTTTTATCAGATTGAGGTAAATATCCTCCTATTCCAATTTTCTGTAGGACTTTTATCATGAATGGTTGTTGAACTTTGCCAAATGCTTTTTCTACATCTATTGATATGATTTTGTGATTCTTGTCCTTTATTGTATTGATGAAGTCATCATAGCATAGCAATATATTGCACAGAGGGGTAGGGGAGCCTAAAAGGGAAAATACATAAAAAGCAGTGTGGTGTTACTCCATTTCTTATCTGTTTTGTCCAGGATGTGTCTTAAATTTTCCACCAAAGAGTAAAATCCACTCTATGAAGCAGAAACACTTTGCATACAATATCACAGTTTGTAACTGGATCCATTATATACTGTGGATTTTGCTCCAACATTTTAAGGTTTGAAATTAATAGCTATCACAGTTTGTCAGTTAATAAACTATGCTTACTGCTATTTTTATTGCTAGGTATACTACTTTACTTAAGATACCATATTTGCTGCAATGAGTTGTTCTCACTTCTATAACAGCACGGAAAAGCTCTGTGTAACAACTTCATCACACCTCAGCATCGAAGGACTGAGGTATGAAACAAGCAGATACAAAAATCTCACCTTCAATTAATCGGGAAGGTGAAATCTTGGAACAGACACAAACTGAGAATCTTCTACACACAAAATAATTCCTGAACATTAGAATGACGAGGAACAGAAGCAAAATTCAACCTTAGACCTCAACAGGAGACAAGATAGAAGAAAATGGAAGACACACACATGAAATGTCTGTAATGATAGCAACAGAAGTAAAGAAATAAACTATGGTGCTATAGAGGAAATCACATCAGAGATAATCTCCAAGGCTAAAAAAAAAAACCAATGACAACCATAACAAACAAATTTCATGGCAAATCTAAAAGAAATATAGATAAAAGTAGAAAACACATGAAACAATTGGAAATCATGAAGGAACAATATAGGAAAGAAATAGAATGCATAAAACTTATTTAAATAGATATAAATAAATGGAAAAAACAATTAAAAACTAGATCACCCACATGCACAAAACTGAAGACAGACTTTCAGACCTTGATAACAATATCGTGGCTATCAGTCATGAAAGGAGAGTTCTCTTAAGACTAAAAAGGAACCAAGAAAGAACAATTCTAACGTTATAGGACAATGGAAGGGAAAGTATTATGATTGAGATTTATCAGTGAAAAAGCAGGAGTCAGTGCAAAACATGTAAAGTCTACGTGCAGAAGTAGTAGCAGAAAATTTCACGAGTGTGAAAATAGAATATGACATAAAATTAAGGCCTATAGAACTCCAATTAACTATAACAAAAAATCAATCTACACCAAGGCATATAATAATCAAGATCCCAGAAATTCAGCATTAAAACAAATTATTAAATACTATTAGAGATTAGAAATAAATAACAAAAGAAAGCCCTTCAAGGCAACCATACAAATAATACTGACAGATATTCTAGACAGAGACAGAGATAAAATGGCCACAAGTCCAAGAATAAACACAGAAAGAAACTGCCAGGTAGAGGAGAAAGACAAGGAATCAACAGCAGGAAAATATCATGATGAAGATTAGCCAATACATACTAGTTATAATTCCACCAATGTAAATGGCCTTGATTCACCAAGCAAACAGACAGAAAGAATGCATAAAGAATCAAAATCTAGCAATATACTGTATAGAAGAAACACATTAAACTTAAAAAAATTTATAGGCTCAAAAAGCAAAGGATGGAAAGCAATCTTCCATGCAACATGAAGCCAGAAAGAAAGCAGGCACAGCTATTCTGTTTAAAAGGGGCTGGGGAGATAGTCAGTAGAATAAGCTCAAACCTGGCAAATGAAAGGGCTTGAGTTCAATCCCTGGTCCCACCAAAAATAAAAGAAAACTATTCTGTTTGCAGATAGTGTGAACTTCAAATAGAACAATAAAAAGAGATAAAGGTTACTGCACACTTGTTAGGCGAAAACCATGAGAGGAAGAAATGGTAATCATAAATATGTATGTTCCACGTATGGAAGAACTAAACCATGTAAGATAAATATTAATAGACTTTAAAAAAATCATATATATATCAACCCAACAAAAATTAAAGAAGAAATATCACATCTTTGTAATCCCAGCACTTGGGAGGCTGAAAACATGAGGACCCTGTAGACCCTGTGTAATGAGACCCTGTAGACCCTGTACTAAATACATAAAAAATAAGAAATAAATATCAGAACTGAACCAAACCTGTGAACAAATTCACTTAGTAGATGTTTATAGAATGTCCCAGCAACATCAGAGTACACATTCTTCTCAGCCTCACATTGGGTGATTTCTAAACTGGAGCATAGTAACCCATAGAACATGTTTAATTACATGAAAAGAAACTGAAATTATTCCATGCATATTATGTAACCATAGTTCAATGAAGCTTTATAGCTATTGCATTGTTATTTCCTGGTTCCTTGTCATTTCTAAGGGAAATGTGTGTTCACTAGCTGCAATGCTATTCTCAAGATGTGATATTCTACAGTTTTGTTCAAGCAGCTTTTTTCAGCTTTTGAAGGAATTTTAATTTCCTGGATATCTGTTTGTATCTGCTTGATTAATTCTATTTGTTTCTGTATTGTTCATTCAATGTTTCCATCATTTTTCTATCCCTTTTTTGTTTTATTTATTTGTTTATTGAGTTATTTATGGATTGATTGATTTTTGGCAAAACCGGGGATTGAGCTCAGGCCTTTGTGCTTGCCAGGGAAGTGCTTATTCTACTGAGCCATCTCCCTGGCCCCATCCCCCTCTTTTTAAAAAAATATAAGTCTTTTTGAGATGTGCTGAGAAATTCTCTGATAATTATTGTGATTTCTGTTTTTACCTGATCAGATATTTCTGATGTAATTTTTTTATTGCTTGATGGAATCATTTCTTTGTTTTAGTTGATATCATTTTAGAAATTTCAGGTGTGTGACTTTCAGTTTTTCTGTGACCTTGTCTCCAGGACTTAGTCTGGGTGGGCTGGAGGTCTGAGATTGCCTTTTGCTCCTCCATTTTGTCATTTTTGAAGGTCTCAGTGTTTGCCTGGACTCTACAGTGATGGTGGAGGAATGGGGTGTGGGTGAGCAAGGCTCCCATGACAGTGGACTGGCAGGGTAGGGCTTGCCAATAATTTTGCCAAAGGCAAGAGAGAGAGCCATAACTCATTGGCTTCAACAATTGTGAGAAAGATATCCTCTCCTTATAGGTAAGAATAACCAACATTGCAAATATATCTATATTTCAAAAATTGTTGTGCTAATTTAATGCATCTTGAACAAACTATCATTACCATGCCTCCTAGAATTACTGAAAATTAATTTGAAGGTAGAAGAGATCTAGAATAGCTAAAGTAATTCTGGTAAACAAAGACAAGGCAGACAGTTTGTAATAGTTAAATCTTGGAAATAACTCTAATGCCCGTCAACTGAGGGATGAATAAGAATGATGTCGAATTCTTATACAATGGAGTACTACTAAGTCATAAAGAATGATAAACTTTTATAAGTAAATGGTAGCAACTTGAGATCATACTCAGAGTTGAAATAAATTAGATCCACATGTGTAATCATCACATTATTTTCTTGGTGTGAGACACAAAAAGAGTAAATGTGGTTTTAACTTACATCAGATTACCAAGTGGGAAGAAATTTTTCAGAACAAAAGTTGAACTGGGATGGGGGAAGTGGAAAGGAAGGAAAAGAAAAGTGGAAAAAATTCAGGTCAGTTATGAAATTAGTGTCTTATTTCATTGAAAATGTGGGTTTGTGCTAATATCAACTGGAAATGTTTTATGTCTATTTCTTGTACTTTTAGTAACATCTTTCAAGATACCAATATCTAATAGATAAACTATTCTTATTCTCCTATTATACTATTAGGAATTTTGTTTTATCTTTTCTTCCATCAAATTAAAATTAGAGGGCCAGCAAAATAGCTCAGCAGACAAAGTGTTTAGGCAAGCACAGGAATCGGGGTTCAATCCCTCAGCAGCACATGCTGGACTGGCCCCACCCCTGGGCTTGCAGAGTTTGGAAATATAGTGCCATTAAGATCCTAATAGATATTTAAGTAGAGAATGAGAATTTAAGGGCTACTGTCAGGACATGATATATGAATTCTGCGGTCTTTAGCTATTGGCGGGTATTTAAAGCAACAATATGTCAGAAAAGCACCAGTGGTGTGAGCAAAACTGCAGAAGAGCTCCAAGGGATGAGACATCAGGCACACTGTGTGTGACAGTTTGCAAAGAAGAGGAGAAGGTTGCACAGGAGACAGGGAAAGAACAGATGGTGACACCAAAGCAAATAAAGTAGCCTTGGAGAAGACTGGGTTGATTGTTGTCAGCAGCTTAGTACAAGTACAAGAACTAAGTAACCCAGCAAGTATAGTGTGTGAGGACATGACAGAACTACCTTAACACATGGGCGACCATATGAGAGATTGCAGACTGTTATGTTAGTGGATATAGGAGAAATGCCAATGAATGACAAGTATGACTCAATCATAATTAAACAGTCTGACAAATAAAAATAAGGAGCTGATTTTTGAAGAGATTATTTCACCATTAAGATTTTCTGTACTACTTCATGAATGGCAGGGCAGATATAAGGTAGAGAGGGATGTGTTACTTGGAGGGATAGATCGCATAACATTACATATTCTATGGTTTTAAAATTAATTTTAAGAGTGCTCATGTGTCTTACACATCTCTTTTAAACAATGTAGTCACTCTGTGACTTGCTGTTAGAAAGGGAAAGCATTTTATCACTGACAATTAAAACATAAGGTGTATTACAATCCAAGTTTTAAAAATATGAGTCAACAAGATACAAGAAACACCACACACACACACACACACACACACACACACCCCGACCCCCCCCCCCCACAGAATTCATAGTTCTTACAGATAAGAATAATTAAAATTGGTTTGGGAAATTTTTACCAGCATGTAGTTCAGGAATAATTTGCTCAAAATTCAGAGAACTTCGTTTATTTCAGAGGAAATGATGAGATGGAGGTATAATAAAGAGGAAAAATCAAAGACAATCAGGCTGAATGTTGACATTAGCCCTCAAATCTCCCTTCAGGATGTGGGTCAGAATTTTATCTACTTAAACCACATGGTAAGTGACTCTGGGGAAGACCCACAATGCATAGCACTTGCTAAATCATCTACTTTCTGCCTACAGAAATATAGCCTAATAAAAGCCATTTGCACATAATTTGGCAAGTCATTGTTTAATTGCAGACAGAAAATAAGTGATTAGGAACAGATCACTATTATGTAAAATTTATTAAGTACCTACTTTGTAACTAGTAGCCTGTAAAACAGGGATGAATCCATCCTATGTTACTTTTAGTCTTTGATTTCAAGCAAAATTATGTATATACAGATGTTTAGAAATACTAACGCTACAAGCTTAGTCTGCCATATAGATAGATAAATAGATATGTTATAAATATATACACTGTGTGTTTAAATTTATAAATGTATACATGCATGTATACACAAAAAATATATTCTGAAAATATTACCACATGCTATCTTCTTATATTTTTCTCCACACCCCTTTTTGCCTTTGTATTGATGATCAAAAACATAATTTGCAGAAGTGTAGGCAACATGAACTAAGGAAGACCAACAACATAAAGGAGCTAAAAATCAGAAAGGAAAAGAGAAAAGAATATAAGAAATCTTTTCTCCAACTGTAGCCAATTAATGTGAATGGATTCCTTTATTTTCCATGGGGCTCTGTGTGTATGCACATGCATATATAAAATTTCATTTTACATTGGAGAAATGATGTGAAAAGAAAAAAAAGAATTTGAAATGGCGGGGTTAAGGAGTAACAATTTTTTCAGTAAATGAAGTAACATGTAAGAGGTAGTGATTAGGGTGATAGAAGTGGGAAGCAAAGGGATTAAATGATAAAAATATATAGCAAAAGGGCCTAACACAAGTGAACACATTTCCCTGCTATCACATTTCTGAGGTCTGAATTTTGTTCTTATTTCAATCTCCTTTCCTCCATAGCTGCATATTTCTGTGGTCACCACACTCTGCCTGACAGTATGTATATAGTAAACACATAAGCGCGCACACATGCAACACATACATAAATATTCAATCTTCACACTTTAGTTTGCTACCCCTTTACTTCTCAGCCTTTTGGCCAAGATCAAGTGTAGCTTATGAACCTGGAAGGGTCAACTTAATTCCGATAGTCAATTCAGTCCTTGCACATTCACATTATCACATGTGTTGATAAGGGGTCTGTGATACAAAGACTATGAGCCAAAAGACCACCCACTGGAATTTGTGATATAAAGAGGATGCAAAATACTAACAAGAGACATAGGGAAACAGGAAATGAAGTGCTCTTATGAAACAAGTTTACAAATGATATGGTGACTGACCATGGTATTTCTTAAGAGTGTTATCCTGCAAGGCTTCTCACTTTGGACTGGGTTTTGTCTTTTTCTTTGTGTCTGTAGCAAGATCATGTGCTATTAGTTTAATGACTTGATTTCAGATGTAAAACAGAAAGACACTGATATCAAAAGACTGTATCTTAATTCACTCAGTTGTCCATTAGGCATTCTTTTATCAGATTCCAAAGCACTTTATGGTGCCATTAAGATGAGCTTGTCTTTCTTTTTTCCTAATTGATGAGTAGGTATCCAACTCCCCCAAACTGAGCTCTTTGAGTCCTGGGAATGGGCCTTAGGTTGATGCGTAGGTAAGAGTGCCATACTTAGAAATGAATAAACAGTTACATTTGAAGTTAAAATAAATAACTCTACTTTGTACTATATTCATATTAAAAATGCAACATAAAAATAGTGTATAAAATATTACATGGCAAAACTTATCTAGTAGGCTAATATTCATACTTATTATACATTTATATTCATTCTAAAATGATTGAATGCTAGTGTAATTGTGTAAGTTAAATGTCCTGTGTCTAATTGAGTGACACCACAGAAAGCCTACCCAGAAGGCAAAAAAATAGGTTTTCCCCTCTGTGGTTTCCTCAGGCTGCTCCCCTCAGCCCTCTGAAGCAGAGCAGGAGGCAGAGCAGGCAACAGCTAGACCCAGGATAGGCATACCTGGAAAATCTCAAACTTAATAGACTGGCACCTGAATCTCATAACAAGCTAAGGTTGTAGGATATCTCTTTCACTGCTGAAGTAAGTGTGGACTTGCAGCTGTGAAAATTCCAGTGGCTGAGCCTGGCCTAGGCCTGAAGTTTCACCCACAGCAGGCTCTTAGTGTCTGCATGGAATGGTGCTTTCTTGCTGCTATGGGCTCTGTGTATCCACAAGGCAGAACTAGGAGAAAAGGGAGGACTGTGCTAGCCCTCAGCTCAGAAAAAAGTAATAAACTTCAGATGAATGTGAGGATTTGATATCACCTTTCTTGTTCAGTGAGACTTATAACTCAGCTGTATTCTTTTGAAATCACCCCACTTTCTGCTTCAAGGGATGTTGCATGTGACCACCTGGGAGAAAGAGTGACAGATTGACTGCACCATCTTGTAATCAGACAGGGACCTATGCTACTCCTACCGTTTGCAGAACCTCAAGGAGCTATGGGGGGCTGCACCTTGACCCCTCAGGAAATTGAATTTGGCTTTCCCTCCTTCTTTAATATTAACTAGAGAGTTAAAGGAACTTCACTTCAAGTCTTGTCCTCCAAATAGCTTGACACTATAACACTTTTTCAAACAGAAATCCAGATGTCTCATAGCTGCTGCAAGCTCCTGAGTACAGTCCTCTCCTCAGAACCTCATTTTCTTGCCTGCATTTTGACAACAGCACTCACTTGGTGCACAGCCCTCTGCAGCTCTAAGAAAATAAATGGTGCTCCTGACCCATTATGGGCACTCAGTCAGTATCCATCGTTGCTGTTGCACTTGGTCCATGCTTCATTTTCTTTCTTTCCATCTCTGGGAGCTATTCTGTGCAGCTTGTCTGGTCTCAGTGATGCCACCCTTCAGGGCTCAGTCTGTATCATTTCAGGAATGCCCTGGTGTATGTCCCTGCATGAACAGAGGCTCCTCTTAGTTCAGAGAGAATTGTGAGATCAGTCTTAAGAGATCAAACTTCAAGAACTCAAAGAGTGAAAAGAAAATATTTTTGATCAGTGTTTAACATTTTGGGAACAGCAGTAACACATTTACACAAACACACACACGCACACACACACACACACACACACACACACACACACACAAAGGCAAATACCAGCAATGCATAGTGTCACCATGCCATTTGTGCCTTTTGTGAATGTAACACTTCATATGGTTTTTCAAATATGTATTTAATATTGAATTGACAATAATTTATTTCTCATAGAATATGTTGAAAAATGAGCAGGCCAGTGAGATAGCTCAGCAGACTAAGTGCCTGCTTAGACAAGCACAGGGAGCAGGGTTGGATTCCTGGCACCACAATCTGCCCTCGTTCTACCCTGTGGGTATGCTGAACTGGCAACCAAGTCATGACGTGGTAGCAAACGCCTATAACCCAATGCTAGGGAGGCTAAAAATAAGAGGGTCAGTAGGAGTCTGAGCTGCATAGTGAGGCCCTGTAACAAATATGTAAAGAGAGAGAGAGAGAGAGAGAGAGAGAGAGAGAGAGAGAGAGAGAGAGAGAGAGAGAGAGA
>PVKA01038794.1:0-19969 GCA_004027165.1 Ctenomys sociabilis
CAGGTGGGCCTGGGTGACATGTGCCAGTGGGCGTGCCCAGCGGGTGTGCCCAGCGGGTGTGCCCAGCGGGTGTGCCCAGGTGGGCCTGGGTGACATGTGCCAGTGGGTGTGCCCAGCGGGTGTGCCCAGCGGGTGTGCCCAGGCAGCCTTCTCATCTGCTAGGGTGCAGTCTCCTTCCAGGTGCTGAAGCCCTGGGGCCATCTCACCCAAACTCTAACCCGGGGCTCTGACCCAGTCTCAGATGATGTACAGGCAGGGGTCTCATGGCCCACTGATGTTTTCCAGAAGGCGACCTGGCCTCCTGGCTGTAGGCGTGGAAGCAGGCGGAGGTGGGGGACAGGGTGGCTCCCATCTCGAGGCCAGGCATGGACAGCAGTGGGACGAGCCGCACAGAACCGCTGCCTCTGCTTGACCCTGGGACAGGGAAGCCATGTGGGGTGGCGGCGGCAACGCAGGGCCCCGCATCCTGGCGGCCTTCAGGAGGGCTTTGCTGCTTCTGTTGTCGGTGCATGCAGGCCGGGGCGCCAGGTGCGGGGTGGCTCCTGGTGGGCTGAATGCGGGCTAAAGCGCTCGCCCCAGACCCTGGCTCGTCAAAGTCCTTCTTACATGAGACCCCGCTCCTGCCCAGGAAGTCCGCCTACGGGGCAGATCCGGCCACAGACCAGCACGGTGACACTGTGCTCTGGGCAGCAGAGGCCAGCGTGAGAAGCTGTGGTCACTGGCCAGCTCCCGCTGCTCCGAGCTCAGGAAGCCATGCTCGCCTCTGCTGGAGAATAGAAGCCTGGCCACTTCCTGCCAGCTCCTGTCTGGCGAGGCCTGTGGTGAGGCGGCTCCCAGCCAGGGCAGGCCCACCCTGCTCAGCTGACCGTGATCCAGCAGTGTGGTCCGTGGCCACGCGAATGGCACCGGCCTCAAGTCGTGCTCACCATGTAGGGTAGAGAAAGTGAGTGGCCGTCCCTCAGGGCTGCTGTCCTCAGCAGCTGGCCCAGGGTCCTGGGGGGGGCTGTGCTCTCTGGGCCACAGTGAGCTGCGGATCCTGTTGGTGGTAAGTTCTCGCTGTGCCTCTCTCACTCCAGTCTCTCCACAGTCCTGCCTGACCACAGTGTGGACAGGGAGGACGGTGCCAGGGTGTGACAGTAGGCTGGGCCCAAAGGCTCCTGTGTGTGGGAGCTGGTGGATGCCAGACGCTGCCCTAAGCATCCACCATGGTCAGCTGGACATCACTGGGCATGGCCAGGCACCCCTGAGGCTGGCCTGAGGGCAGGGTGAGTGGAAGAGAGGGTGCTGACCGCAGCTCCCCACTGCCCCCAGGTCTGTGCAGCACCCACTGCTGGCCACGGGTGGGGCAAAGGCATGGAGGACAGCACTGGGGGACTTGGCTTCTGGGCTGGCCAAAGAGGGCAGGAGGCAGGAGGAAGCGAGCAAAGCACTGGGGGCAGAAATGCAGACTCCTTGGGCCCCAAGGCTCCAGGTCTGCAGGAGACGCTGTCTGCTCAGAAGGACCGGCACAAGCTCTGGGCATCACTTAGCAGACATCGCAGGCGAGGCCATCTGCTAATGAGAGTCACATTTCCGTGGTGCACATTATCTAGCACTTCCTCAAAATCTGATTCCACACATTTCCATCTGAGATGTGTAATCATTCAGATCAGAGCAATAAAGAAATCCATCAAGACCCTTTCAGAAGGCAAAACAAAGTTTTTGCGATTATTACATTTATTAGCAGTGACAGAATAATATAATCATACTTTTTCCAAATAGAATAACATCAAAATACTTTTTTATTTCCTGAGGCAGGAGACACAGTCTCGCTGTAGTTTAGATTGGCCTTGAACTCACTGTGTAGCCCAAGCCCAGTTTGGCTTCAAACTCATGGCAATCCTCCTGCCTCAGCCTCCCAAGTGCCAGGAGTACAGGTGTGGACTGCCATGACCCACAACACCTCTGAGAGGCTCGCTTGAGTCACCTACACTTACAGAGCATCCCAAGAGTTATAAGCAGACTGCATGACCACTTAATAGCAACGAAATGAAATACAAATCTCATTTTAGTAGGAAATGAAATAGAATCACAGTAGTAGCAGGAAGAACATCTCATTGCGGCTCTCTACTCAAGGGTGCCTTTCAGGGGGCAGGGCCGTGTGGGTGGGGTCAGTGCGGGTCGGTGCAGACACAGTCCCCCACTTCCCAAGGAAGAGGGTCTGGGCAAGGATGGGGCCAGAGGGCTCGCAGAGGGACCCAGCATCACGGCCCGCAGCAGGGGAAGGGGGGGCAGGGGACTGGGACAGCACAGGCCCCCCTTGAGGGTCCTGGGCCACCTCTGGAGACCCCAGGCTGGAAGAGTCGCCCCTGCAGATCCTGTGGAAGGGAGGGCGGCAAGCAGGATGCGCAGAGGGGAAGGTGCGCAGAGGGCACGGTGCAGCTCTGGGCACTTTGATTGGCTGCTTTTTCACTGTTGAGACAAGGTACCTAGTCCCAGGTCCACAGAGTCAGCAGGCTCCGAGGTAGGGCAGCAGGGCAGCGGAGAAACAGCTTACAGGCACGGAGCTGCAAAGCAGTAGCAAGCAGCTAGGGGCAGGCGACCCTCTTCGTGTCCCTGTACTGATCCAGGCTGCCTGCTCCCTGCAGAGCCCCTCCACGCCACATGAGGTTTCAGGGGACATCTGGAGACCAAGCAGTTTCAAGAAGCAAAAAGAGTAAAGTTTCAGTTAGCTGATGGCACGGGCGGTGCCAGGGATAGGGAGGGCGACAGAGGGCTCGACGGACGGCGACAACACGGTGCTGGAGCTCACCCAGGGGGTGGCTCAAAGCCGACAGCAGCCGGCGGGGACCGAGGACCCCACGGCCCCCGCAGCCCACTCAGGAGAAGCTGTGCTCACAGAGCCACTCTCTCTGCAGTCGTTGGTTGACACGGGGCTCCGGCTTGGCTGTGCTACGTCTGTCCACTGGCTGCAGCCACTGCACCACCACCACAGAACGAGAGGCTGGGCCACGTGGAAGGAGCTAAGGCCGCTTCTCAGTCATCCTCGGGAAGCGCTGAGCAACCCCAAACGGCAAGGAAGAGTGGGCAGCTCGGCATCCACTGAAGGGTGGGGCAGGAGAGAAGAGGGGGTCCTGGCGCAGAGAGGGCGGGCACAGCAGCCTCGGGCAGGGCCCCGCTGGCAGCTCGGCGGAAGCACACGAGGCCACCAGGTGCAGAGCACAAGCCTGGAGGAGAACGGCGGCAGCCGAGGGAGGAAGGAGCAGGGGGCTGGTTCTGCAGGGCATGGGGCCGGGGAGGCTCCCCGCCGTCGGACGTCTCAGCAGCACTTCGCAGGCACAGCTTTCTGCGCCCCTCTAGGAATTGCGCTGGCCTGAAGTTGCGCCCTGAAGCTGGGCCCTGGCTTGGGGCTCACCAAGGCCCTCGGATATGGAGGAGGCCATCCTGTACTCTCATGCATGGGAAGGCAGGCTTAGCTCGTGGGGCCAGACAGACTCTGCGCTGTCTCCATGCAAGCAGATCTACAGCACCCAAGATGCCTCGTGACTGCTGAGCAGAGTGCATGCCGGGTGGGCGGCGTCAGCAAGAAAGTCGTCTGCTGAGGATTTTAATCCTTCTGTCGCCACAAACGGGGGATGGACGTCATGAAGCGGATCTCAGAACACTCAGGTGCCTCAGAAGTCCTTGCCCTGGAGGACGGGGTCTGGAGGGCAGCCAGGGTGCACAGCCGAATGCAGCTGTTGCCAGCTGGAGGCCACGGTCCTGCTGCTCCTGTTTCGGCGAACACGCAGCACCACAGCCCTAGCTGTCTTTCCAGCCTACCTGCAAGCGGGGTGTCTGTAACTCCACCTTGGCGCACCCAGTGCACCTCCCTGCCTCAGCTTCCCTCGTAGGCTTCAGGACCACAGATGACCCCACCCTTGCAGCTCCCTGCTGTGGCTCTGGTGATGACTGCCCTGTCCTCAGACCTCTCCTGCTGGCTGGGAGAGGGTGTGCCCATGTGCCTGGGCCCCCACTGCCTTCAGGTCTTCCTGTGTTCTCCAGCCCTGAGCTGCGGAAGGAAACCCCCAGGTGACCTCATGGGTGAACTCTGTCTGTCACATATTCAGGGAACCAGAATATTTTTCTTTATTTTGTTTTACCCACGATCAAACTCAGGACCCCGTGCCTGCCAGGCAGGTGCTTATGCTGCTGAGCTATCCTGCCAGCCTGGTCTTACAGACACCCATCCAAAGAACAGAGGAAGGACACCTCCCTACGTCACTCTGCAGGGCCGGTCTCACCTTGACCTCAGAGTAACCAAAATCGCCACCGGACAGGAGAGCTGTAGACACTCCCCTGGGAAGCACAGACCAAAGGGACCTCTCACAGAGTAGGTTGTACAGCGCCGTGTGTAGGGCTTGGCCCATGAGGGTCAGGTTTGCCTAGCCAGGGAAACCATCAAATACAGCCCTTCCCTGGATGAAGCAGACAGCCATTCTTAGTAGCAAAGAGAATTTCCTCAATACGATTCCAGAGTTAGCAGCCCCACAGCTAGTACCACAGAAAGGAGCGAGAGCAGCCCTCAAGCACAAGAGTAAGGCAAAGAACACCGTGTCCCGCCTCTGCTCTTGCCTGCACTGGCCTCTGGGCAGCGCCCCAGCTGAAGCCCGCAGAGACACACACTGTTTCCACAGACCACAAGTTCAGCTTTGGTGGGACTCATGTTTCCATAAACTGATCCGTGGATTCAAAGCCAACCCAACTGTAGCCTCACCAAGCTTTCAGAACGGAAGTAGACAAGCAGATTCTAAGCTGCACGATAATGCAAGGAACAGTCCTGGCAGAGAAGAGAAAGCCGAGGCTGTGGCGATCTGGCTCCAAGACAGAGCCTGGGCAGGTATCTGTCAAGGTGGCAGCTCTGGTGAAGAGGGGCTGAGCTGGTCAGAGTGCAGTGCCACGGTCAGAGCCTTGCATGTAGGGTTAACTGGCCCTTAACCAAGCGGCCCAGCATCTCAGTCAGGAATGAAAAGGCTTTTTGTCAGACGGTGCAGGAACAACAGGACGTCCATGGAGAGAAAGAAACATGGCTCTCTCTTTGTACAATAATCAAAAAGCATTTCAATAAGCATCACAGACTCACGCTTAAACGCTAAATCGTAAAACTTCCAGACGTTAATGAGGAACGTTCCTATCACCCGGGAGGGGGCAGGTATTCTGTGGGTCAGAGATAGCAAGCAGTAGCTATGCAGCGAAAAAGTAGCCTCCTAGCTCACCACAATCCGAATATGCTCCTAGCAAAAGAAACCAGTCAGAAGATGACCAGAAACTGGGAGGAAATGCTGACAATACAAAATCAGGCTGAAGACGTTAGAGAACATTCAAAGGCTCCGCACGACTCGTAAGAAGGCACAACCGAACTGACAAACAGGTGAAAAGCGCATGAATCTGTGGGCTCACGGGAGTGTTTGCATCCTTGCCTTTGGGCACACAGCTGCAAAGCGCACAAACAGAACCCAGAGCCGGACACCGTGGGCAGAGGCCCCAAGCCCCGGCAGCACCATTGCAAGGAATCCACAGGCCGCCTGCAGTGCCGGCGGACCCGATGTGCTGTGACCAGGGCTCAGGGCACCGCAGGCCTTCACCCCAGAGAAAAGTAAACACACATCCACAGAGGAACCATACAAACGTGCTTTATAGCAGCTTTCTTCATTCTGACCAAGCGCCCAAACCAAATATTTATCAGCAAGATGAGTAAGCGAGGCCCATCCGTAAATGGAATTCCTTGTGGCAATAAACAGGAAGATGAGGTGGACATGAAACTGCGCTCCTCACAGACAGGCGGCCGCAGGGCCCGCAGTGACTGCAGTAGGCCGCTCAGCACGCCCCTAGCCCAGAAGGTGATGCCCAGGTCAGGGGAAGAGACAAGGGATCTCGTGGGGCGATGGAAACGTCCCGTGGCGCCGGCGGAGGCTCGGGCCCTGCGTCTGAGGAAGGTGTGGGCATTCGCGTGTTTCCCTGAGCAGGTGCTAGCCTTCGATGCTGGGGGAGTCCCACTTGGCATCTCGGCCGCCCCAGGGTCCACTGGGCCAGGGAGCTGGACCTCTCCTGCTCAAGGGCCTCACTCGGGTGGGACTTCCTGGGGGTCCCCACCTTCCTGGGAACCAGAGGCCATCCGTCACACACTGTGTCAGAGCCTGCTGTCAGGCTGAGTTCCTCCCTTGGGGCCAGCCCCCTCAGCCTCCAGCTGGCTGGGTCTCTTCCTGGGCTCCGGTGGAGGGCAGACTTGAACTAGAAAAGGAAGAAGCAGGCTCCCCCAGAGGCGGCGCAGGCGTGGGAGGTGAACGGGCCTGGCCTGATGAGCTGGTTCTGGGGAGAGGGAACTGGGTGCGCTCCCACCCCTCCCACCCCTCTCACCCTCTTGTTCAGTGTGCCTGGACTCGAAGGTCACGCACTGCTCTTCTCCTGGCTCAGCTCCCTCCGTGCAGTGGAGCCAGAGGGTCTCCGAGGACATGCGCTTCCTGCTAGCAGTTCCACCTTACTGTCCAGAAGCGGAGCCGGAAAGGGGGTAGACCTACCTTATCCTGTGGGCAGGGACAGCGTGGGGCACTGTGGGCTGAGAGGGCCCCTGGGGTCTTGGGAGGGTGGAGGAGCCCCCAGCCCTGCTCCAGCCCAGTTGCATCTGCACAGTGCTCCTCGCCCTGCAGAGACAGGCTACCTCTCCACCCAGCGACCTGCCAAGGACCAGGTGGGCCAGTGCCTTCCTGTCCACACCTAATCCCGCGACTGCCCCTGAGGGTGTCTGTGGCCACAACCTCCCTCTCTTACTCCTTGTAGAAGCCTCCCCTCCGTGTCAGGGTCTCAGTGGCCCTGGTTGGGGGTGCTCCCAGCACCCCGCTCAGGACAGGGGTCCGCAGCCTCAGCCCCCGAGCAGGAGGACCACCCCGCCAACCCCAGCACCCCCCACAGCTCAGAACTCTGCCTCTGTCACCTTGTGGAGTCTTGGTGATGCTCTGATGCCCAGCACCCTCTGCCAGCCTGGCGGACCCGCCCTCCCGCACGGCCAGTGTCCAGTATGGGGTCCCCGTGGAATCCCCAGGCCCTTGAGCTCTGCCTTGGGGGCCACAGCATAGCATGTGTCCCATTTGCTCCTGAGTACAAGGGTTGTGGCTCTCTCCAAGGCAGCTGCAAGGAGACAGAGGGGAGGAGGTGGGCCCCGTTCCGCAGGCCTGGACTTGCTGGGGGTGTGTGGACTCCTGGGGTGTGGACAGTGGTGGCTCTTGTGGTGGGTGAACCACAGGGGCAGAGCTGCAGGCCCCGGCCAGGTGCGGGAAGCACACGTCTGTGGTGCTGGTGCCAGCAGCCCAGGTGTGAGTCATGGCACTGGGATGGAGGCTTTGAAGGGTGGTGAGAGCAAAGAGAGGGCCTGGGGAGGACGCAGGGAGGCGGGTCCACTGTGGGCCTGTCTGGCGTGAGGGCCCAGGTGTGGCCTTCCCAGGGCCAGCTGGACTCTCCCTCTGCCCTGCACTGCCTGTGTCACTGTGGCTCCGTGTGGCACGCTCTGGAGAGCCCAGGCCCATGGCTGGCCTGAACGCGTCCCTGTCCTTCTTCTTCGCCACCTGCGCCCTCTGTGAGATGGCCAGGAGGGCGTCCAAGGCCCTCCTCCCGACGGGTGCCTATGCCAGCTTTGCTCGGGAAGTGGTCGGCACGGCCCAGCTGGCCGCCTGCTGCCTGGAGATGCGCGTGCTGGCGGAGTTCGGGCCCTGGGCCGGGGATGTGGGGCCAGACCTTGTGCTGACACTGCTCTTCCTGCTGTTCCTGGTGCATGGGGCCACTTTCGACGGTGCCTCTGCCAACCCCGCTGTGGCCCTGCAGGAGTTTCTCCTCGCCGAGGCAACACTGCCCAGCACGCTGCTGAAGCTGGCAGCCCAGGCGCTGGGTGTGCGGGTGGCTGGAGCCCTGGCCCGGTGCTGCTGGGCCTGGGAGCTCAGCAGCATGCACCTGCTGCAGAGCCTCCGTGCTGCACACTGCAGCTCCGCGCTGCACACGTCCGTGGGCCACGGCGCTCTGGTGGAGGGCGCCTGCGCCTTCTCCTTCCACCTGACGCTGCTCGGCCTGCGGCAGAGCCTCCCGGTCTACAGGGTGCTGGGCGTGGCTCTGCTGGTCACCGTCTCGGCCTACACAGGTGAGGGCACTTCCCTGCTGCTGGGCCCATCAGGACCACAGCCCCATGTGACACAGGAGAGGGTGTGCGAACCAGGGCTGTAGGTGGGCAGACGGTCCCTGGGCCCTGGGAGGCCCCGGCCTGGTCAGCTATCTGTCCCTAGCTCCCAGAGCGCTGTTTACCCAGAAGGTACACAGCTGGGGGAGGGGCCAGCTGGGCAGGTTCTCTGGGCTTTGGCTGTTACCTGGTCAGAGACACAGTTTAGTCCCCCAGTTCCTCCGGGGGTGACAGATGCCACAGCAGGGAGCTACCGGGCACCTCCCACAGTCCTGAGAGAAGCTGGGTGCAGCAGGCCAGGTTCCTTCTCCGCCTGGCTCCCTGTCCACGTGGCCACCTGCTCTCCCCAGACCCAGACCCTCTCTGTTCCACTGTCACATGCTCTGCTCCTTCGCAGTGGCCCTGGTGTCCCTCCTCACTGCCCTGAGGGCCCCCTGGGGCCCTCTTCCCCCTCCCTCTGTCCTCTCATTGCCCCCATCTCTCCCCATGGCTGTCAAAACTGCCTCTCACATGTGGAATGTTGGAGGAGGAATGCCCCTGGCATAGCCTTGTGGCATCTCAGTGTAGCAGCCGACCACAAGGACCACGTGCTCTGTCCACAGCTGGCCCTTACACGTCTGCCTTCTTCAACCCTGCACTGGCCACCTCCGTCACCTTCCACTGCGTGGGGCACAGCTTCTTGGAGTATGCCCAGGTGTACTGGTTGGGCCCCCTGGCCGGTGAGTGGCGAGGACCCTGGGGACAGCGGGCAAGATGGCCTGGGTGATGGCCCTGGGCCAGGAATAGGGAATGACGGGATTTCTGGCTCCACAACACCTCGTCTCGAATGCCTGTGGGAACACAAACCCCTGGTGCCGGTGGCTGAACTTGTTTGGCTCTGTGGGGCCCATGGCAGGAGGCAAGGGGTCCCTCAGCAGCGTGGATCGTAGGGGAGGTGGCTCTGATGGCCTGTCCTGGTCTGCAGGCAGCCACATGGGGAGGAGGTGGAGGCAGGCTTTCCAGGAGAGTTGCACGGACGGGAGGAACAGCACCTCAGGGGCTCCCACTCCACAGGGCCTTGTCCCTGTGAGCAGGGCTCCATGCTGCTGCTGGCCCTGGTGGCCAAGGAGGCCTGAGGTGAGAGGACCACCCCAACCCAGGACTGTGAGCTAGGGGTCCCCAGCCATCTTGGAGCGTGGAGAACACCCCTCTGCTCCCTTAGAGCATGAGGGTGCGTGCTGTGCAGTTCCCAGGCTGGGCGACGGCATCAGGGCCTCTGTCCCAGGGCTGGAAGCCAAGCTGTGCCCGCCCGCGGTCGCCCCACTTGTCACACTTCATGGAGAGAAGGGGCCCCTGGTAATTCTTGGAACTGTTCCCATTTGCAAGCCTCAGCCCCCAGAGAGGAGTCTCCCTGAGATGGGTGTGGGTGGTAGCAGGACGTCTGTGCAGGCTGCACCCCTCCCCTCCGCGCCACAGCCTCCAGGGTGCCCCTGCTGCTCCAGGATCCCCGAAGTCTACCTCCCGTGGGCGCCTCCATCCCACCAGCATTTCTGACTCCTGTTTTCCACATCTTGCCCTTGGTGGGTTTCTGCCTCCTCATTGGTGCCCAGGCACCCTGAGAGGCAGTTGGGAAGCCTGCACAGGCAGCCACACATCCTGCGTGAAGGTCCCCGGTTGCCAGCTGCACATGGTGCCGCTTGGCCTGGGCTTGAGCTCTGTCTGGATTGGTTTCCTGCTGAGTGAAGGCCTAGCTCGGGGGCTCTGTGCTCCCTCCCTGGGCCCCCATGAGAGGTGCTACACACCCAGCGCCGCGCAGGGCTCTGGGAGAACTCCTGCCTCTGCGGTGCAGAAGAGCACAACTGCTTCTATGGTCATGGGTGTCCCTTGCTGTCCTCTGGCTCCAGGTTCTGCTCTGCCCTCACTGGTGCTGCTGGCTTTGGGGTCCTCTCTGCTGCAGTGTGACTCAACTGATTGTGCTGTGCAAACCCTATTTCCAGGGAGGGCACATTCCGAGGTTCTGGAAGAATGTGGTTTTGGGGACACACTTCTCCCTGGTACAGCTTTGAACTACACACTATGGCATGCTTTCATCTGGAGCTCCCAGGAGCTCAGCACCCCACGCACGCACCAGGGCACAGAGTGGCAGACACCTTTGGGGAATTTTCCTGGCCTCCAAGGTCAGTTGGGGGCCCTGTCCCACACAGCGAGCCTCTGGGCCTCTGGGCAGACCTGGGGCTCCTGCTTGCTGGGGCTTCTGTTCTCCACCTTGCCTCCAGCTGCCCAGTGAGTGGGTTGTGACCCCAGCTGTGTGTGTTGCCTGCAGACTCCTCCGCTCCCAAAGTGCGCTGCCGGGTCTCCTGCTGTGACCCATCTGGACAGGGTGACACGTGGGGTGGGACCCCTTTTCTACCATCCTAAGGCAGCCTCAGGAGCCAGCGAGGTCCCTGTACCCCAAGATTTCTGGACACCCCACCCAGTGTTGGAGGCTGCAGCTGCCCCGCCCTGCCGGCTGAGTTGGACAGCCTGGTTGGCTCTGCGCTGCTCCGTCAGCTGGTGGCTGGTGGTGCTCTTCAGCCTAACCCCCTCCGAGTGGGGTAGCACCCTCTGCCTCATAAGGGGAGACAGCGGGGGGACCAGACTGTGGCCACAGGGGTGCACTCTACAGGGGGTGATGGGGGCCGGCCCTGGCCACCCCCGCAGGCCACCTGTGCACCGTTCGGCCTGAAGGGCAAATCTCCTCTTTCGCCCTGGTGCTGACCTTCTGAGCGGCTGCAGGCTGGGATCCCCAGCTTTTGGGTTGTGGGCCAGACGTGAGGACGAGGAGCCACCAGGCGTGGCCCTAACTTGAGTCTCCTGCCTGCCCCTGCCTGATTCAACCACACAGCCCCACCCTTCTCCTCCTCTCCACTCACCCCACACCAGGATGGGGTGCAAGCTCTACACACAATGGGAGCCCAGACCTGGGTCCCCAAAGAATAGTTCAGAGTCCTGGTGGGCTCCTTCCTATTCCCAAGGTGGGAAGGAGGCTGGATACCAGCTCCAGCAGGGGCAGGGTGAGCGGCTGGCAGCGGGGTCCAGTGTGGCACCCCGCCCACCTCAGGGATAGCCCTGCGGCCCCCTGCCCGCCAACCCCCTCATCTCTTGCAGGAATGGCCCTGGCTGTTATGCTCCATCAGGGCCGCCTTCCACGCTTTTTCCAGAGAAACCTGTTCTACAGGCACAAGAGCAAGTACCGGAGCCCCAGAGGGAAGCTGGCTGTGGCCCCCGTAGACATCCCTGTGGCCACGCAGGGGCATGCTGGGCAGGAGAGGGGCAGTGTACGGTGATCCACTCCCTAGCTGCCAGCCATTAATGGACCCTGAATCCCCTCACCACTCTGGGGTAGCCTGGCTCTCTCCCTGGAAACAGCCTGTCAATAAACCACTGCAGCTCCCTGGCCGGCCGAGGTTTCTGGAAGAGTACACTGGGAAGCCACCTCTGTCTCAAGCCACTTCCCACCCTTGATCATGGAAAGACTCAGGAAGATGGAGACGTCTGAAGAGCTGGCCTGGGCCTGGAGGTTCCCACTAGGCCTCTGGTGCCGGGCACACCTGGGCACCCGCCATCTGGGAGGCCTGGGACCCCAGGAAGGGTTGCCGGCGGATGAAGCCTGCAGCAGAGAATCGGCTCTCTGCTGGACACCAGCTTCTGAGTGCCACCTCAGCCCTGACCCTCAGGACGGGGCCTGTGCCCCTCCACAGAGCCAGACAAATCCCCATTCATTGCTGGGGCCACAGCTGCAGGAAATGCTAGCCATTTCCTCCCCACACAGAGCAGGTCTGGAAATACTCCCCAGGAGGACAAAGCCTGCTTGGATCCCAGCGTGGAAATAGGAGCTGGGAGAGCAGGAGTCTTTCTCCTGTCTGTCATCAGCGGCCCTCCTGGCTGTCCCCCCACCTGCCTTGCCTGGGGAGAGGGTGGCAAGGATCTAGGTCCCGGAAAGACCCCTGGGAGGGGCTCCAGAGAGCTCTGGGTGGTCCAGGCACAGGGAGCACGGAGGGCAAGGGCTGGAGGGCTGTCAGCTCCCTGGGCTGGGGCTGGGGGACCACACTGCTCATAGCAGAGGACGCAGCCTGAGAGGGAGGCAACTCCCACCCACAGGCATCAAAGCCCAGAGTGCAAGCTGGTGTAGGGGTCTCCCTAGGAAGTCCTGCAGCCTCGAGAAGGCAGGACGGGAGTGCAGATACCGAGCAGGACGTCTGATCAGGGTAGCTGAGGAACGTGGTCACAGCCACAACCAGGACCAGGAAGCTGTGGAGGTTGCTGTAGGTTAAGAACCACTATGTTATCTCTGAACATTGAGGTCAAGCAAAAGCTAATTAATTTTTGAGAAGGCAAAAATTAAAGTGAAAGATCACCGCACTAGCTGGAAAATCCCCAACTTCTCTTCTTTCTCTTCTTTTCTCTTCTCTTCTCTTCTCTTCTCTTCTCTTCTCTTCTCTTCTCTTCTCTTCTCTTCTCTTCTCTTCTCTTCTCTTCTCTTCTCTCCTCTCCTCTCCTCTCCTCTCCTCTCCTCTCCTCTCCTCTCCTCTCCTCTCCTCTCCTCTCCTCTCCTCTCTCCCTCTCTCTCTCTCTCTCTCTCTCTCTCTCTCTCTCTCTCTATTTGGTACAGGGTCTCTCTTGGCAGCTTGGGCTCCTAGTGACCCTCCTGCTTTCAGCCCCCCTGGTGCTGGGATTACAGGCGTGTGCCACCACTTCTGGACTTGGTCACCAGTTCAGGGCACCTGGGGATGGGGCCAATGTGGCATGTGAGACCAGCGATTGAACCCTGGTCCAAAGCCGGCCTTAGTCCCCTGAGCTCTCTTGCCAGCCCTCCCCACAATTTCAGTCTCTTTTCCCCCGTATTTAGAGAAGGGTGTTCAGGGTCTCACTACTAGATCGGACTTGTAGTAATCCACCTGTTTACAGCCTCCCAAGAGATGGGATTACAGGCATGCACCACCAGGCCCAGCCTCAATTGCTGACTCAGTGCGCCCCTGGGGCAGGGCCAGCACTGCCAGCCTGGGGATCAAACCTCCGGCCTCTGTGTCTGCCTAAGCACTGAGCTATTTGGCCAGTCCTCTTTTAATGTTTTTCAGTCTTTTTTTCCCTCCCCACAATTTCAACAGGAGACTTAAGATGAATCAATTACTAATATGAAAAATGTTTCTTTAACAAGGTCTTGCAATATGTTTCAGGCTGGTCTTGAACTCAATATGTAGCCCAGGCTGACCTCAAACTCATAGATTGGCCTGCCTTAGCCTCTTAAGGCCTGGCAAGAAGGTAATTTCAAAATTGGTTTTTACTTAGAGTTGAAGATATAGGCTGGGGATGTAGCTTACTGGCATAACCTGTCTGGCAAGCACAAGGTTCTCAGTTTGATTCCCAATACAAAAAAAAATTTAAAAAAGAATTTAAAATTTTTTTAATTACATAATTGAAGATACAACGATATAATTTACCAGCATGAGTTCATTTCCACTTTCTAATAACATGATCTCCACAAACTGCAAATGTCGGTGGAAATGTTGAATCCCACCACATAAAGGGTCACTTAAAATTACTCCCAACTTAAAAGAAACCGATCTGTATGGAAGGCTACACGCTTTCAGGAAAGCAGCTCTGTAAGAGCCATCAGCCCTGACGTCCTGATGTCTCCGGAAGCCGAGGCAGTCAAGTCCGTGTCTGGCTCACCGGACAGCAGAGCGGCTGCAGCCCACCGCCTCCACCCTCTTCTCACAGGCGAAGCTGCCAGAATGATTCGCAGTCTTACACTAGCAACAGCGACAATGTCCCTTCAGTGAGATTAACAAAAAGGAAGTTGCTAACAACGTGAACGTTCATTGCATCCTCAGCAAAGAGGCCAAGGAAAGCTGGGCGCGGGGTGAGTGCCTGTAACCCCCACACTCTGGGAGGCTGGGGCAGGAGAACCACAAGGAGGAGCCCAGCACGGCCAGCTGAGTAGTGGAGTGAGATTCTGTCTAAAATATTAAAAAGGGCTGGGGATGTAGCTCAGTGCCAAAGACCTCCAGGAAAAGCTCCAGTAACGTGCGCGCATGCGCATGTGCACAGGAGCAGCAGGGGGAAGGGAAGGTGTGTGATCTGCAGGACGTGTCAGTAACAAAGCCCCACAGTCCACCTTCCGTAACCCCACACATGCACCTTCTGAGCAGTAGGACTCCTTGCTGCTGTGCCTGCACAGCAGGAAGGTGCTTTTTGAGAGGAGCTTCCTTTTGCAGGAGTGTGTCTTCCTTGGAAAGGGGCCAGCACATCTCGCAGGCCCTGCCAGGCCTCTGCGACCCCAGGCAGCCCCTAACTGTGTGGCCACCAGGCCTTCCAGAACTGGCCTGGGCAGGGGTGCTCGGTGAGCACCGGTCAGTGGCCAGGTTGCAACAGGGCAGGGGGTCAGGCTTCAGCTCGTGCCGGAAGGGCACTGGGCCACGGGCGTTCACACCGGCCCTGCTCTTGGGCTGCAGACACTCCTCATACCAGCAGAAGGCTCTGGGGGACTAGAAATAGATCCAGGCGCGTGGCTTGGGCCCCGTCCTGGCGCCCTGATGGTGGGGCTTGAACCCAGCAGTGCTCAGCAGGAGGCTGCCGCCCTGGGTGTGGGCCTGGCAGGCCATCTGCTCTCTGGTTGGGTCGGAGTTACCAGGTTCTGGACAGTCTGGACACAGAATTGAGCCGGGCACACAAGGGTTTCAGAGGATTGATGATTTATTTAAAAATGAAAGTCTACTCCACACTGCCCAAGGACTCATGGCTGAGGGTGTGAAGCACTGGGCTTTAGGGTGGGATGAAGGGCGTGGTCTGAGCTTTGACTCCTTCAGACACCGGGGTTCTCAAGCATTTATGGCCCCTGGGAGAGCAGTCATGGTGCCCATGGGACCGACTCTTTGACTCTTTGTGGTTAGGGACTTGGTAAGGAAGGCTGGGGCCACCGTGGCTACAGAGACCATGGGCACCAGCATGCTTAAATTGGGTTCCTGGCTACCTCTCCCCATGGTGTGGAGACCCAGGCCTTCAGGGCTGAGCTGATGCTAAACTTGGAAGCAAGTCAGCCCCAAACGGTCTGTTCCCTGGCTCCTTCCTGCCCCACAGGCACAGCCCTGGCAGGTGGCTCTCCTCGCTGTGCTGGGCAGGCTGACTCTCCAGAGCAGACAGTTAGGACACTTATCATCCCTGCATGGGGAGATGACACTCCTAGGTCCCTCAGGGACTCAGTAAAGCTTTCACAGCCTGCAGGGACACTTGAGACCCACAGCCCTGGGACCCCCAGCCCAGGTCCAGCTGAGGCACCTGGCCCCCTTCTACCCTGCCCAGCCTCTTGTTCTCTGCCTTCCTTAGACAGTGGTCTCAGAACCTGTCCTGGGCATATCCTGCCCAGCCCCATCCCGGACTCCTGGGGTTAAGCGTCTACACCCTGATGCCAGGGCTAGAGTCCTGTCACCCCACAGAGCAGCAAGGCCTCGGGTGGCCCCAGAACCCTCGACCAAGACTTGCTGGCCCTGACCTCTCCCCTGGCCTTGCTCTGACAGCCCAGCAGTGTCAGAGTTGGCCCTGCCATCCTGCAGTGGCCCAGGCACATGTGGGTGACCCAAGGCCGTGTCCCTGTGGGCAGCTGGTTAGCATGCAGCAACAATTCCTCCACCTGGGGTACCCATATGTTGGCCAAGGGGAGCTGAGGGGTCCAACTCAGGGTCCAGCAGGCCCCAAGACTGCCACAGTTCCACCTGAACCCCCAGTGTGCCGGGGGTGACCCTGAGCCCCAGCCCCTGCCCACTCCAGGGCAGAGCAGGCTGACATACCCTGGTATCCTAGAGGTGATCTTTTGTTACCTGCAGGCCATAAACTTGCTTATCTCAAGCCTGGGAATGTGAGCAGCCTCGCTGAGCACTGGCTTGGCCCCACCCCCACCCCCACCCCAGGCTATAGGCAGGAGCAGGGCCTTCATGTGTTACCAGTGAGCTCAGAGGACCCGGCTGCCCATGGCCTGGGCAGACCCCTGAGGCTATCCTGTGACAGGCAAGGGAGGTGGCCTCAGTACCCACTGGTGCAGGCAGTCTGCAGCCCTCAGAGCCCAGCCTCTGGGCCTGGAGCTGTCCTCCCCGGAGCCCAGCCCAAAGAAGCCACAGCCCAGGCCCGTATGTGTGCTGCGTAAGAGCCACGTTTATTTCTTCATGGACAGAGTGTTGAGTGCACACGGGGGTACAGGAGCCTACAGCTAACACTCGGTGTAAGACATCGGGGACTCGACTGTTACACAGGCGGGATTACTGGGGCCAGCGTGCCCACCGCAGTCACGTATGTACAAGCCAGGGGGAGGCCTCTCCTCAGGGGCTTTGGGAAGGCTGAGCTACAGGAGGCCCAGGGACAAGCTGGTCAGCCACAGCCTGTCCATTTGGGGTGCTGCGCAGCCCAGGCTCAGGGACAGGGAGCTGGTTTCTGGGGCCCCCGAGTGGGGTGTGGCTGGCAGAGGCCCAGCGTTCGAGCCTCTCACACCTGTAATGTTAGCCCTGTCGGGCTCAGGAGCCTCCTGGGACCAGAATGGCAGGGGAGGCCATCTCCACAGCCCGCCCGGTGTGTGCAGCTGGTGAGCCCAGCACTGCCCTACAGAACGGGGCCTGGCTGCTCACCCTCACGGAGAATGCTGCCCGCCCAAGCCCGGGCAGCCCGGGTGTCAGAACAGCAGGGCCTGGGGAAGTGGCCTCTGGCGCTTTCTCACTCTGACTTAGCAGGAAATAGAGCCCCAGCTGGACTACCCACCCCTCTCACACTACCAGGCACCGGACTTCTCACAGGGATGGAGCCCAGACTCGGGTATGGGAGCTGCCTCACCATGCAGTGTGCAGGGTGGCTGGACCTTTCTCACCATAAGCTCTGGTTCCCAGTTCTGACCAGGACCTCCCCACAGAGCCCGGAGCACTGGAAGCCCAGCCTGCTTAGGCCTGGAAGGTGCAGCTCCGGCTCTGGGGCTTGGGGCTCCTGTCTCCTTTGGGGTGGCAGCGCTCTGCAGGCTGGCTGGCCTCAGGCACTGTGCACTAGCTGGGCCCAGACCCCTATACCATGGCTTCAGGTTGGTTGGCCTGAGCAGGCATGCTGGGCCTCACCCCTCTTCGCCCTAGAGACTCACCCTGGGGAGCCCCATCTCTACTCCCTGCCTAGAGGTGGTCCTCGTGCCAGCCTGGGAACTCGGGTAGGTGCCTGTTGCTACCTCTCTGCCCCAGCCCAGCACCTCCGAGGCTCACAGTGGGCAGTGCTGACCTTGGCTCTTAGTCAAGGGTTCCTTTTGGTCTAGGGGTACCCTTGCCTGGGGTTTCTGAAAGAGGCATACATCCTAGCTTCATAGGTGTGGTTTCCTGGGATTGGTGCCGGGGAGCTCCCCCTGCCAGCCCAGGCTGCCTGGGAAAACACTAAGGGCCTGGTGCTGCCCATAGGAAATCTGGAGCCAGAACCCCCCACTGAGTGTGGAGAGAGGCCACAGATCCCCACCTCATTCCTCAGAGAGATGCCCTGCACACTGGCGCAGGGAAGACTTGTGGGTGCCTGCATGCCGTGTCTGGGCTCTCGGGGACACCCAGCTCCAAGCTCATCCCAGCCCGCCCGTGCAACATCTGGTTCCTGTTTCCAAATGACCTCAGCTGCAGAAGGAAGAGCCCCTGATGGTGACAGCCAGCACATGGGCACCTGGCCTGAGGCACTCTCAGGACCACACATACTCTCCCTGGGGTAAGGAGACAGCATCCGTGAGGAACCTGAATCCCTCCCAGGGCCCCACCCCAAATGCCAGTGCACCCCACAGCCCTTGCCCGGCCCACTGACCTGGACACCAGCACAGGGCCCCTGCCCTTCTCCCCTCACGCTTCCCGGAACCATCCCCAGGCCTGGTCCCCCCACCTTATCATCCAGCTGCTGGCACCACCCTCCGCTTTCACCTTGAGAGCTGCCTGCCAGCTCAGCAGCCCACAGACCCCACGCGCCACTAGCCCTGCCCTCTGAGAAGCCCGGTCTGGGCAGGGACATCTCATTCCACCCCTGGCAGGCTGGTGAGCACATGGGACAAGGGTAGGGACACTGGAATCTCACAGGGCTACAAGGCATTAGAAATAAATACTTATAAATAGTACACAGTCTTATAGTTAATTTCTCAGTGGACTGTTTGAACATCACTACCTAACAGATGTTAATTATAAGTCTGTCTATGCTTAAAAAAATAGGAGAGCAGCGGCGACTTCCAGTCTGTGCCCTCTGGCCTTTCCAGACATCCAGACTCTCTCCAAACGGGGGGTTGTGGAAGAAGAAAGACAGCAGCCTCCTCCGGGAGCCAGCGCCTGTGAGCTCAGGCCCGTGGAGGGGTCCGCGGGGCCCGCGAGGCCCAGCAGGGCGCCCCCTGGTGGGCAAGGGCTGGGCGGGGAGGCCGGCTGCGGGCTGTGGAGGCTCGGCTCAGACCCGCATCTGCGCAGACCTCCTCCTGGACAGCTTGGACCTGCGGGGGGTCGGACAGAGGCATGCTCAGGGCCCCGCCCGGCGAGGAGCCATTCAGCAGCTCTCTCAGCAGGCGGCGTGACCTGCCAGGGCCTGGGTGTGCACACCGCCTCCCTACTCCGAGACCTGCCCGCCGCAGCGCGCAGCCAGCCTGTCCTGTACACCCTGTCCCTGTACAAGGGCGCGGGCAGGGCTTCCAGGTCCGCAGCACCCACACTGCTCAGGAGCCAGGCCGCTGCACTCCCACCCTGGGAGGTCGCCACTGCAGCGCCCCAACAGCAGGACCGTGCAGCCCATACCTGATGGTGCCCGCCAGCAGCGGGTTGAACGCGTACAGCCAGTCGTGCATATCCTTGTCACTGCTGGCCTGCAGCAGGATGCCACGGTGCTCCGTGCACACGGCAAACGTGTTGGGCGTCTGCAGAAGGGCCGATGGCAGGCTCAGAGTCTTGGGGGCTGGGGCCCTCTGCAGGGCACACACCCATCCTGTCACCCAGGCCTGGAGGGTGCCTGTGGCCCTGCAGCCCGGGACGTTCTGTCCGTTTGCAGGACACTGCTGAGCTGCCTACTGGCCCGGTCTTTCCTGGAGTCCCTGTCCTCTGTGAGGGAGGCTGAGCTTGCCGAGTCCACCCCACCCTTGGCAGCCGCAAGGAGATGCATGTGTGTGTAAGTGCGTGCACGCCACACACACACACACACTAGTCCTGGCCACGCGCCAATCACCAGAAGCTGCTGCCAGGGATGCAAGCTCCAGGGACAGCCCACACCCTGCCCCACCCTTCCCCCTGCACGGGCTCACCTTGAGCATGGCCTGCTGGTCCTCACTGTACTCCACCTGGGCAGTGGACAGGTTGAGCACAAACCTCTCCACAGTGTCCTTGTCACTGTTGTACATGTAGGCATAGGGGCGTCGCACCACTACAAAGCGCTTGGCCCAGCCAGCTGTGTGTGGCTCCAGGAAGTGCAGGTAACCCTTCTTGGACACGATCGGGCTGTGCAGGGGTAGTGCCAGGCACCTCACAGTCAGACCTGGCAGGCCCAGGCCAGAGGGCCAGGGGCTGGGCCCACCTCCCACTCTGGACGGATTCCCCAAAGGAGAGCTAAGACTGCCCCACGCTGCCCCGTCACCATGACGCCTCAGTAGACCTGCTCTACTGCCTGCCGTCCCCCCACACTGCCAGCCCTCCGAGCAAGCACCCCCACAAGCGAGGTGACACCCTGTCCCACCTGACACGGATCTCCTGGATGTCGGGGACCAGCAGGCGCTGGGGCTCTTTGTCTGCCTCTGCTGCCGGGACAGGGGAGGGG
>PVKA01038795.1:0-19970 GCA_004027165.1 Ctenomys sociabilis
TTCCTTTGCTGCTGTATCTGTTACTTCATTCGTTGCAGCTGAGCTAGTGTCCTCTGCCCTTCCTGATGGACTCGAGGTCTGGGATTGCATTTTTCCCCTTCTCTTTGTCATTTTGTATAGCACTGATCTTTGACCTTTGGTGTAGAGCTTTGGTGCAGCTATAACCTTAGCTTGTTATGAGATTCGGGTGCCAGTCTATGAAGTTTGAGATTTTCCAGGTATGCCTATCCTGGTTCTAGCTTTTGTGTTCAGTTCCTTTTTTGCTGCAGCTCCTTTGGTTCCCCTCTGTTGGTTCCCGGGGTCAGCCCTCCTGTGTCAGGCAGGGCGTTCCCCAGGTGGGTGGGCCTGATCTTTGGTGGGTTTTCTGGGCTCACAAAAGGATAGTGGATGATCTTATTCACTGAGTAGGCTCTACTGCGCCAGCCAGCTTGTGCTGGGTCCAGGTCTACAGGCCGTATCCCAAGAAGCCTGGGAAAGGTCCCTCTGGTGCAGGGGGCCTGGAGCCCTCACTCACAGGCCAGGCTGTGCTGGGTTTCGGTCCGTAGCATGGGACTGTGGATTGCTGAGAAGTGTCCCTCTGGTGTGGCAGGCTTGGAGTTCTCACTCCAGGCCGACTTGAACTGGGTCTGGGGCTGTGGGGTGGGACCAGTAATCACCTGGAAATGTTTCTCTGGCACAGTGTGCCTGGAGCTGTCACCGGGCCACGGGAGGTGATGGGCAGCTTAATGCCTGGGAAATGTATCTCAGGCACGACGGGCCTGAGGTTCTACACTCACTGACCTTTGATGCCCAGAGAATCAGGGAAATTTCCACTCAATCAGTGGGCTTTAGTTCAGGGGATCCAGGGAAGTTTTGGTGAGTGGGTCCTGAGGTTTCAGGCCAGTCACTGGCTTGGAGGGGTTGGGGACAGGGATCCGCGTAGCGCGTTTGGGAAGAAGCCACAGGCTCTCCCTCAGACTCACCACACTCTCACTTATCTGGGAAGCCTGGTGAGTCCTGCAAATTCGCTCTCGCTGGGCGAGCTTGGCACGGGAACCAGGAGGCCACTGGAGTCAGCCACTGTCTCAGTTTGGTCTCTGACTGGGCGGGCGTGGGCGGGATGGAGCAGGATGGAGGAGTCGGCAGCGCTCTGGCCGGTCTCTGGGGCTGGGCGGGCGCGGGCAGGATGGAGCAGGATGGCGGAGTGGGCCGCACTTTTAATTTCCTTTATATCTCTTTGAATCTGCTTCATGTATTCTATTTCTGCCACATACTGCTCAATCTGTTATTGCCCTGTTTTTCTGTTCTCCATTATTAGTTTTACCAGTGACTTCTTTAGAAGTACTTAGTAATTCTGTCATTATAATTAACCATTTCTTTTCTTACTTCAGAGATTATTTCTGATCTGATTTCTCCTATACATTTCTACAATTGTTTCTTAAGTTCAGACACTTTTAATTCAGAGATTTTATCTGTGTGATTCCCAATTTGTTCTATGCTGGTTTCTCTTGCATTTATTCTGGTTTGGCTAAAGGCATTAGAATGCATTTTACACCTTCTCTTTTTCATTTTGTGTAGCACTCTTTTCTAACCATTGTTGTAGACCTCTGGTGCAGTTATAACCTTAGCACCTACCGAAATTCTTACCCAAGAGGGATTATGAGCTTAAAGAAGTCACAGTTTTGTATTTACAGAACTACAATTAGGAACAGTAGCAATGAGAAGTGATATTTACCAGTTAACAAACTTTTGTAACTAATGGGCTTTTATTTTAGACATTACGTTCAAACATTATGTCTGTGTAGTTAAGCTCATATCAATTTGTTAATTTGTGTTTAAGTTACTTCCCCTATGTTCTGTCTGATCAAATCCCTTTGTTGCACCTGGGTATTCCAGGCAGACTAATTTACCCCAGTTAACTGTTATACCCTCTCTCAATTAAGAGAGAAAGAAGTGGGGCTCTAATATATTTGTGTTTAGCAAAGTGTCTCAGCTCATCGATTCCAGATCTACCACGATTGAACTCATCCACATGTGCCTGGCTTGGGTCTGGCTGCTTTTTCTTGCTGTAGCCCATGGGAATGAACCTGCTGTGCCTCTCTGGAAGATATTCAGCTCCCGGGTTATGTGGGTGGTTCTTGCCCTTATCCTCTATTCAGGGACTTCAGCTATAGAGTTTCACACCAAGCCTGGCTGATGTAGAAGGTTTCCTTGAATGTTCAGAATGGCTCACATACGTGCTGGTCATTGTGATGGAGGGGACCAGTGAGCACGGTGGAAGTTCTCTCATGCAAGCTGGACCTGGGTTGGTGCTGGAGGGGTCCCTCAATCTTTAAAGAGGCTACTATTTCCCCAGCAAAAGTTCTTTGTTTTCTTTTTTAAAATCAGATAGCTGAATGTTTCTGTATTTGTTTTTGAATCCTCTGTTCTAGTATGCTGATCCACATTTTACTTTTTATCTCAGTACCATGAAATTTTTATCACTGTAGATTTATAATATAATTGGATTCCAGGATTATAATGGTACCTGTATATTTCTTATTTCCAGGCAAGCTCTTGCTATTTTGGGTCTATATCATTCCTTATTAGTTTTAGAATTGTTTTCAATAATTTTCTCTAGAGTGCTATTGGCATTTTCATTGCGATTGTATTATCTCTAACAATTTTGGAAATAGGGAAATTTTGGCAAAAGTGTTTCTGCCTATCTAATAAAAAATCATATGTTTTTCCATCTGTTCTTCTTGCAGAATCCTTTAGTTGTTATTGTAGAGGGCTTCCGGTTCTTTAGTGAGGTTAATTATTAGTTATTTATTTATACAGAAACATTTTTCATTTTATTGTGTAGATTTTGTTACTTGACACTTTGCTTAATTTTATAATTATTTATCAATATTCACAGATAAAAGCAATATAATTCCTCTAGTGTTTCAGACACAATTTGGACTACTTAATGGTCTACAGCAGTATGCAATATATAAAAAAAAACTGTGAACAAAGACCTAAAGACTATGGATGCTAGCTTAGCAGTATGTTTTAAATGATGAGGACTGAAGCGTTGCTTAAAGCAAAAACAACTGTTCCATTTGCCTAGTATATAGCAGATAATAAATATTTAGTAATTCAATAAAAATGCTAAAAAAAAAATTTTGGCTGTCCTTGTAGCCCTTCTTTTTCTCTAACTTTTGGTCTGAAAACTTAAGTTGTTAACCCTCCAGAAGACAAGCTTAATGATATTATTACCCTATAACATAAGCAGTTGAGCTTAACCTCACTATCTCTGAGAATATCACACATCTTAGATATAACATGGAACAGGTGTTTTCCATCAAGTATTGATGTGTTAAACTTTAAATCCATACAGAATGTGAAGAAAAACTTTAAAAAGTATTTTAAAATAGGAATAAACAATTACACATTTTTACACAGAAATTTAGAAATTTAACCATGTAAAGCTTTGTAGCAGGAAGGTCTTATGACATTTTTATTATTTTCTTTTGTTTTCATTTATTACCTTTTTTGTAAAAAAAATAATTATTTGAGAGACAGTATATTAGTAATTGGTATATATTTAGAAGACCAAAATGGCAAGCATTCCAAGTATGCTCTATTACACATTGCACGCTTCAGTGCAATTGCTTAGTTCACATGTATCAGCATATATAGTTAGTCAGGGTGAGAATCCTACCAATTAACTGCTAGTTTCAAAAACCTGCTGAGTATTCTCAGGATATTGCCTTAACCACCTTATACTTATAAGTGTATAAATTTGCCCCTGTCATGTTTCCTAGCTTTTCTCCTTGCTCTCAATATTTCTGATTTTTAGCACAAAATTTGTTGATGACAAAATTGTAATTCAACTGTCCTTGTGTAACTCCACTTTTTAGCCTTACAATCTCATAAACATGCTTTTTGCCTTATTGAGATTTGCATTATATTTAGGATTAAACTTTAGTACAGTATAATGGCATAGTTAACTTTTTCAGAGGATCAACAAAGATAGGCATAATACAAAATTTATTCTGCATATTATATGTGATAAAAGTTCACCCAAATTGCTTTGAAAAAAATTCCAAAATACATGTTACACACAAATAAGAAGCAGGGGTCTTCCAAGATAGTTCAGCAGTCTAAGTTCCTGCTTAGGCAAGCTCAGGGATGAGGGTTCAATACTCGGCACCACATGGGCAGGCTGATCTGGCCACTGAGACTGGGTGGGCATGGTGGAGCATGCCTGTAATTCTAGAGCTGAGGCAGCTAAAAACAGAAGGCTCACTACAACTCTGAGCTGTGTTGTGAGACTCTGTACCAAATGCATTAAAAAAAGAAGAATAAGCAAGTTCAATCTGAAATAAAGTAAAGTATACCATTTTAGCTGATATCAGATAATCACATTTTTGTTGCTAGTCAACTGAATTAAGATTTGTTTTTACGAACTTTTAAATTGTATTCTGAGACATGTAAGGAATGAAATTCACATAAGTTGTTTAACCCTGGGTGCTCACATATATTATACAAGCACTTGACTTATGATCTATATCTCAGGTCTAGGAAACTGAATCTCATAAATTACCTCAAGCTGATAACTGTGTTTTGTTTGCCCTATGCAATATTTTGCATTAAAGATAAGCACTGTGCATAGAAAAATAAATTAGGCTGAATGTATTAAATATTACATGGTTTTCTTATGTCCAAAACTAAAAATAAATGAGTAAATACAGGAAACCAGGTCAACTTTTGAAAATGGAAAGAAAAAACTAGAGGCAGAAGAAAAATCAAAAGAGAAAATGGGATTGAATGTAGTCAAAATATATTAAACACATGTACTAACTTTCCAAAATTAATCTCATTAGTCTGAACAACAGAAGTGTTCTAACAAAAATGAAGTAGACATACACGTAAAACTAAAATTTCATATTAAAATTTGGATTTCTAAGCTACCCTTGAAAAGTTATAGTATTTAGTATCTTTCCCTTGTCTATAAACATGAATAAAACCGTATTCCTTCAAATGAAAAAGGTAGCTACATTCTTGTAAAGGGAACAATCCAAGAGGTAGAGATAACAATCTTAAATTTATATGCACCAAATATCAGTATGCTAACTATATAAAACAAATATTAATGGATATGAGAAATCAAATGAGCATTAATACAGTTGTAACAGATGACCTGAATACTACCTTGTCACAAATAGATCAACTATGTGTCAGTGTCAGCCATGTGGATGAGTCACAGCCATTGGCTGACACTGACATAGGATCTACAAACTGCGGTACAGAGTTTCAGGGTAATTCCTGAGGGATTTGACTAACCTTGGCAAATACACATGTTACATTTATTCTTATATACATCTTGCTTTATCTTGATCTTAACCATTCAGTGGAAAAGTATAAAATCAAGATATGAAAATTAAAGACACATTAATATGCTGAGCTGTAAAAGACTCAAGTCAATGACTTTTAACATTGACAGTCCTACAGATAACCCACTACTATTATGGACTACTGAACTATATTGAATTATTGTGCTGAATTCATGCACCTACAGTATTTAAGTGGCAATGGAATTTCCATCTCTGAAAAAATTAAACAAAAAAATGGGAATACAAATGAAGGAGCATTTTGTATCTGTATATACATAATAGTGAGGACAGATAAATAGCTAGTGAGGATAGATAAACAGCTAGTTTCTCTTAATCCAATGAGAAGAAAGATTTGTGCTAATAGTGTTAGGACAGAATATCAAGTCTACATCTTGTACTATGAATAACCACTACGAAGATAACACTACGCAATGTATTAATTATTGAAATTTTCCTACTAATCAGCTTTGAAACTGTCTCATTGTTATTTGTTTCTCAACAAAAATACAAAATAAATAAATAAAAGAAAATTAGACCAACTAGACAAAAATCACCTATGATGTGTTAAAACTGAACCAAAACTTTTGAACAAATGGGCATAGTAGATGTCTGTACAGTGTTTCACCCAACAATATCACAATGTTTCTTTTTCAACAGTGCATGGGATGTTCTACAAAACAGAACACATATTAGCTCATGATAACATTCTTAAGAAAATACAAAATGAATTAAAATCACATGTATGTTACTAGACCATAGTGCAATCAATTGGAAATCAATAGCAAACTAAATCACAATGACCTCATAAGCATATGGAAATTAATAATGCCCTTCTCTAAGCAACCAATGGAACATAGATGAAATTAAAGAATAAATTAGATCATATCTACCATTAAGCAATGAGTCCAGTACAACATATTGGAACTTGTAGAAGACAATGAAAGCAGTCCTATGTGGAAAATTTTTAATGTTAAATGCTCATATCAGAAAAACAAAACAAGCTCAGATAAACAATTTGATTTTCAACATCAAGGTTCTATAAAAAGAGCAAGTCAAGGTCAAATCTCATATTAAGGAGGAAATTATGAAGATCGCAAAAGAAATTAATGTTATATACAATAAGAAAACATTACAAAGAATCAATGAATTGAGTTTGTTCTTTGGAAGACTAAATAAAATTGATAAACCCTTAGGGAATTTTATCAAAAATGGAAAGAAAAGTTCAAATCCATGGAATTAGGAGTTAAGGGGTGAAATCACAACAGATCTTGCAGAAAATCAAAATATCATCTATACCTACTTGAAGAAATTATATTCTAATGAGATGGAAAATTTAGAAGAATTGGAGAGATTCCTAGAAAAAGATAAATTAACAAAGCTGAATCAAGAACATACAAAAATTCTAAACAAATAGTATAAGCCTGTGAATTTCAAGATACGTTTAAAATACTACCAACAAAAACAAGCCAAGGCTCTGGTAGATACACTACTGAATTCTACATGAAATTTAGTGAAAACTTAATGCCACTAGCTCTTAAACTCTTTAATGTAATTTAAGGGGAAGCAATCCTCCAAATTCATTCCTTGAAGCAAGCATTGTCCTAATACCAAAAGCAGAGAATGACCCAACCAAGAAAGGATAGTGCAAGCCAATATATATATATATATATATATATATATATATATATATATATATATATATATATATATATATATATATATATTATATAGTCCAGAGTCCAAATTGAAATACTAGCAAAAAGAATATAGGAAATCATCAAGAATATTATACACTATGGCCAAGGAGAATTTATCCCAGAGATGAAAAGATGGTTCAACATAGGCAAATCAATAAATGTAATACACCATATTAACAAAGCCAAAGACAAAAATCATGTAATCATCTCAATATAGATATTGAAAAATCATGTAACAAAGTCCAATACCTGTTAATAAAAACCCTATAGAAAATTGCAATAGATAGTCTTTATAGCAATCTGATAAAATTCAGCCATAATGAACCAACAGCAAACAATTTAAATGGACAAAAAATGAAAGTTTAAGCTTTAAAATCGAGAAGAAGACAAAGATAGCCTTTGTTACTATTCTTATTTAGTATAATTCTGAAGACACTAGTAGAAATCATATGAGAAAGGAATAAAGATAGCAAATGAAAATTTAAATTGTCATTATTTGTGAACGACAATATGCTACAGAGAAGACCCCAAAAACTTCCCCAAAAAACTAGACTTAATAATCAAATTTAGTACCAAAGCTGTGTATATAGTGAATACTCAAAAAGCAATAGCCTTTCTGTATACAAAATCCCTGAAATGGAAATTAGGGAAACAATAACTTTCAGAATAGTATCTCCAAAAATGAAGTACAAGGATACAGTCTAATAAAAAATAGGAGACATATACATTAAAAGTACAGCACTCTGAAAAAGTTTAAAGAAAATGTCATAAAATGGAAAGACACACCTTGTTCTTTGATAGGAAGAACACATATAGTGAAAATGATCATATTTCCAATGTTTGTTTACATATTTAATGATATCCTAATCAAAATACAAAGAGCCTGTCTCATAGAACTAAAGAAAACAATCCTGAAATTTGTTCGGGAGCAGAAGAGACCTACACTAGTAAACGCAAATATGGAAAACAAAGGGAAGACAGGGACATAAAAATCTCTGACTTAAAATTATATTGCAAAACTACTGGACTAAAGCATCATAATATTGAAAAGACAATAGATGAAAAAGCAAAACCAGAAATACTTAGCCACCTTGTCTTTGACAAAGGTAAAAAACACCTTCACTGGAAGAAAGATAGCCTCTTTAAAATGCTGCTTCAAAAGTTCTTTTCATGTATGAAAACTTAAAATCAAACCCATGTCTTACACCATTTAATAAACTAAAATTGGAATGGATGAAAGATCTAAATATTAAAACAGAAACTCTACGTCTGCTGGAAGGCACAATATGTAGGACTCCTGAAAAGATTGGTGTAGGCAAAGACTTTATGAAGAAAAGGTCAATCACACAGGAATTGTCACAGAAAATCAACAACTGGAATTTCATCTTATTATAAAGCATTTGCACAACAAGAGAAATCACCCACAGAATCAAGGTATAACCTGCAATATGGAAAAAAAATGTTTGCTAGTTGCTCCTAAGACAAAGGACTATTATCTAGAATATAAAAAGAATTTTAAAACAATCAGACCCCTCAAATTCAAGGAACAAATCCTTAATGAATAGACACTTCACAGATGAATAAATACAAATGGCAAATAAATATGTGAAAAACTAACTGGTCACCATTATGCATGGTATAAGAATGAGCCCTCAAATGAGAAGCTGTTTTGCCTCTGTGCTTCTTTAATGTTTATGCAATACAAGTCCTAGGCCATCACAGATGAGGTAATGATCCTGATCACTGCCTACTGATATAAATAAAACCTGGGTGTCATTTTGGTGCTTCTACTTGTTATTGCAATTATAATTGCAATATAAACAAAATAACGTATCATTTTATCATTGTCACATTATTATAATCTATTATTGGTTCCTAGTTTTTCACTTTGTTTAGTTGCTTGCCAAAACTGGTTGCTTATTCATATTGGTGTTATTGGATTTGTGCACATTGTCATCTTTCAGAACACATTATAGAACAGGTTTAGTGGTCATGAATTTTTCAGTTGTTCTTTGTCATGGAATTATCTTGTTTCTATATAAATTCTGATAGTTTTGTAGGCTACAAAATTCTGCGGTGGAAGTTATTTTCTCTCAGGACTAGGGGTACTTCACTCTACACTCTCCCTGACTCAAAATTTTGTGTGAATCCTGTTTTAATTATAATGGACTTTCCTTTATAGGTGGTTTATTTTTTCCTTTAACAGCTTATAATAATCTGTTCTTATGCTGAGTTTCTGGAATCTAATTATATGATTTGATGTATATTCATTTTGATCATGTCTATTTGGAGTTTTCTATGCTTTACTGTATGTCAAATTCTATTTCCATTTTTGGGAAGTTTTCTGCTATTACTTCTGTAGACAGTATTCTTTTGTGTGTGTCATTTGTGCTGGTCCCTACTTTTTCATTTATTTCAATAAATCTTTATATTACTCTTCTTTTCATCATCTTGTAGTTGTTTTGTTCTTTTTGCATGGTCCCTGGTTATTTTCTAACAGATCTTTCTTTTCATGATCACTAGATGATTCACGTCTTCTCGGTTTGAAATTCTGTTTGCACTATTGTTGAGGTAATTTTGTTAACTTTGAATATAGTTTTTATTTCCTGGATATCTGTTTGTATCTGTCACATGGATTCATTTCTTTACTATGTTGTGCATTCATGGTTTCCATCATTTTTCTGTACTCCTTTATTTTTCAAATATGTCTAATCTGTAGTTGCTGTGTAGATCTTTCAGTGTGGTCATCATTTCTTTTTTGATCTGAGAAATTATTTCTAATAGAACATCCTTTATAGTTTCATGCACCTGTTTTTGAACTGGCCTTTTTGTTCTATCTTATTGTCCCTTGGACTTGTTTTGGGTGTCATGGATGTCTGGAGGTGAGTTTTGCTTCTGAGTTTTTGTCATTTTCTATTATTAAATTTTACTTTTTTCATATGTTGATTGCTGATTATTTCTTATATAGATTTATCTCTAATATTGAAACTTCCCTAATAAAGTCTTTTTCAGTGGTATCTTCTATGTGTAGTAAATTCTTGGTTTTTGTTTCTGTAACAATATTTTACTTTCATATTTTATTTAGAATGAGATGTTGCCATCTTTTGGCTCAGTTCCTAGTCATTTGGTACTATGCTGCAATGATGGTCACAGTGTTCTTATAGAAGGGAGAACACGTAATTACAACAAGTTTGATATCCTTTTTAACATAGTTCAATTTGCAATAAGAGATCACAGATGATCTAGAATTTCAAAAACTGTGGCAAATCTTGATTTGGTATCTTCAAAGATAGCGCAAAATCCAGAATTTCATATCAAAACTCCAGGAACTTGTATGCAATGAGTTTCCTTGAGCATACTGACTTTACTCAGTAGTGAAAAAACTCAAGAGTTCTAGGGGAAATACGAGTTAAAGATGTATAGGGAACAATTGCATTGCTTGCCTATGTTGTGCATTCATTGTTTCCATCATTTTCCTATGTTCCATTATCTTAGTTCAGTTCTGTAATACTTGCACCATGTCATCATCTCCTTTCAGCTGGCAGAGAGAGATGAAATGTAATATAATTGAAGCGAGGTTGGAAGACAAAAAAATGATAATACACGCTTTGGAAACCTGGAGTAGGAGGCAGGAGAGAAAGAATGGTGGGGAAATAAAAAATTATTAAAATGCATCACAAAGGTTAAGAACGATGCTTCCTCACATGAAGATATCTTATAATCAAAAGAGATAGTTGAGAGAAAGAAGAAAATTAAACAGAGATGTACATACAAATCTATATCGAGCTTTATCACCATGCACTAGGCTAAAGTCAAAATGGATTAAAGATCTAAATATTAAAACAGAAACACTCAATCTCCTGGAAGAGAAAGTAGGAGGAACTCTTGAAGACATAGGGATAGGTAGAGTTCATGAACAAACATATATTTGCATGGGAAACACTTGAAAGAAACAACAACTGGGATCAACTCTTCTTGAGGAGTTTCTGTACGTCAAAACAATTGTCAACAAACTGAAAAGACAACCCACAAATTTTGAAAAATCCTAACTAATAAGCAATCAGACAAAGGTCTGCTGTCTAGAACATATAAAGAACTAAGATATAACAGGGCCCTCAAATTTAAAGACCCAATTCAGAAATGGTCATTGGAGATGAATACACACTTCTCAGAGGACGAAATTAAAGAAGTGAATAAATATATGAAAAAATGCTCCCCATCACTAGCCATTCGTGAAATGCAAACAAACACAACACTGAGATACCATCTCACTCCAGAAAGAGTGGCTATCATAAGGAAATCAACCAACAACAAATGTTGGAGAGGTTGTGGGGAAAAGGGAACACTTCTCCACTGCTGGTGGGAATGTAGACTGGTACAACCATTGTGAAGATCAATGTGGACACTCCTCAAGAGTAGGACTGGAAATACCATTCAAGCCGGCTATCCAACTACTGGGAATTTTCCCAGAGGAAGTGAAAACATTATATCATAGTGATATATGTGTACCTATTTTTATAGCAGCACAATGTGTGATAGCAAAATCTTGGGAACAACCAAGATGTCCGTCACATGAGGAATGGATGAAAAAGATGTGGTATTTCTATATAATGGAGTATTACTCAGCTATAAAGAATGATAAACTTGAAGCATTTATATTGAAGTGGATGCCAATTGAATATATTATCGTAAGTGAAATAAACCAGACACACATGTGCAAATATCATATTGTCTCTATACAAATCTATAAAAGAAGGAAAAAATAACCAGAGAAGAAAAGGAAAAAGAAACACAAAGAAAAAAAAATTTCTACAGTATCCAAATCAGTGTCCCACCAATTCTGTAAAACGATTAATGCTATATTGGTTTGGAGTCTGGTCTTGGCTTCTGGATGCAGGGTTGTAGTCAATCATTAAACCAGCAGCTTTTGGGAAGGCCCACCCATTACTACTTACCCTGTTTATCTCTGGTTGCCCTCCTGGTTGTTCTGATGGCCTCAAACAGAGGCAGCTCTCAGTACTGTGCATAGTTACTCTTGGAACTTGTATAGCTTGCTCTTTTCCACACTGCTAGCTTCTCTCATGTTCTGTCCTTGTCCCACACATAGCTGGTGGCCACAAGCTTGTCCCATGTTGTCACAAGTTGGAGGGAGTTACTGACTTCCTTGATCCTTGGTCACTAGTCACAGGGCAGGAAAGTGCTTGTTTCAGATGGGATGGTCCAAATCCCTTTTTTGAACCAGTTGTAGGGCAGGTGGTGTGTGTTGTTTCACTAGCAATCCTTACTGTCATAGCGAGTCCCTAAACTTGTTATCACTGAAGGTTACAGTTACCAGTTGTGGTGCTTGAGAAAGAAAATAAAACTGGTGGCCTGTATATATATATATATTTTTTTTTACCAATCTGCAGCATCTTCTGTTTGTAGGAAATCAAAGGTTGCCAGGGGCCTAATGTTCTAAGTCGATATTGTGTGGTTTGAATTTGCCTTTGACACATCTTTGTATCTCAATGTATTCCGTCCCCATGGGGAGCTTGCTGGGAATGTCAATCCCTGCTCCAATACTGATCCTCCTGGTTGGAAACCCACAGGAAGCTCTATGGTCTGATTCACCGTTTTGTAAAGTTCCATGCCTCGTTTCATTTGCAAGTCTCACATCTCTGATTAGTTTTGGTGTCACGATATATCTCCCTCCCTTTCTTCCAGGTACCTGTGTGTTGTTTACCTGAGAAACTCCAATGTGAGTCGTCTGTTTTTAAGCCCTACTGACTTCCCCAAGATATGGTCCTCTTTGTACAATTCAACCATAAAGAAGAATGACCTTGAGATTTTTATAGTTGAATAGATGTAACTTGAGAACATACTCATGAGTGAAATAAATCATACACACATGTGTAAATATACATTCTTCCCTGTGTTAGAAACTGAAGGAGTGAATAAGGTCCAAAACATACAATAGATATTGTAAAATGGGAAGAAATCATTGAAAAGGAAATAGGAACTAGGGTGGAAGGTGAAAGAAGGGAAAATGAAGCAAAAAAAGGATACTTATACTAGCTTTTCTTAATTTATTGAAAGGAAAGTTTTGTGCTAATATCTGTTGGAAAATTTTTGTGCCCCTATCTTGTACTCTAAGTAAATGCTTTAAAGACAACAATGGGCAATGCATTAACTACTATTATTTTTCTATTATTTTGCTCTAAAGTTTTATTTTCTTCCATAAAGTAAAAAAAAATAAAAACTATCTGGGAATGCTTGAGCTTGGTTCTGTTTGTTGTATTATTTTACTGAGGGGTGTGTTTCTTGGTCAATACTGTGTTGTTTTCAATCACTACAGATTTGTTGTATGACTTGAAGTCAGGGGGGCTTATGCCTACTACTTTGTCCTTGCTGCCCAGAATTGCTTTTGCTATACTAGGTCTTTTCCTATTCCATATAAATTTTAAGATTATTTTCTTTATTTCTGTATGGAACGTAATTGGCATTTTGATTGCATAGCATTGAATTTATATAACCATTTTGGTAGTGTGGTTGTTTTGACTATGTTTGCTCTACCTACCCAGGAACAGGAGATTTTATTTCAATTTTTGTATATATTCTTCAATTATATGTTTCAATTTTTGGATATCATCTTCAGTTATTTTTTTTCTCAGTACTACAGTTTAAACACTCATATTTGTGCATAGAATTCTTGTATCATAGAGATCCCTGTATAACAGTAGTTTCCTATTTATATTTTGCAGTTGTATGGAACAGATGTTACTTGGATAGAATCCTACATATTTAAGGATTTTCAAACTTGCTATCAAGTTGTACTGTTTGGATTTATGCCTGTCCTTTGATTTATGGCCCACATTCACGCTTGGGACACAGAAACATGACAAGCAGTGCACAGTGCAGCTTTATGGTGGCTTCTAAAGATAAATTCTGTAATTTTTTCTGTTTAAATTGTATAGTACTGTAGTCTTATGTTGGTACACTTCAAGTACTTCATGAGTCATGCAAATAAAAGCAAATCAAATTGGAATTTCATTTGACCATTTCATTCTAAGTATCATAAATAATGTGTATAACATCTCATTTAGTGGCCAAGATGCAGGACAGAACTTACTCCTTAACCAACGAATATCTGTATTCATTGTGATGGATCTGTCATAGTTTAATTATCTGCTGATTACTTGTCATATCTATATTGCACTTTATTAAAACATTAATTTAATCCATATTTTGAATTCAGTTTTTGGAGGTTTTACACATCACTCATAGATTTGGTGCTGGATTACTAAACAGGTTAATTTTTAAGGTGATACATGAGGGCTGGAAAAATAGCTTGGCGGTCTAAGTGTCTGCCTGGCAAGTGCGAGGACCTATGTTCTGTCCAAGGTACTGCATGCCATGCTGGAGTGGTACCTAGCCAGTCACCTAAACCTGGCATGGTGGTGTGAGCCTGTAATCCCAACACTAGGGAGGCTGAGGCAGCTCAAATGTGAGCTGTGTAGAGAAACCCTGTATGAAATAAATAATGAATAAAAATATTTAAACTAATTTATTCAATAATAGATCAAATATTAATCTTTTATTTTCTCCTAACCATAGTCTCTCTACTCAATATAGTCAATGCTATTAGTTTGGTTTGTACACTTCCCAAATGTTTCCCATGTAGTACACATATACTCAATTTACATAGGGTTTTTCTTTTTGCATTAACTAATGCACTCATTGTGTGACTTGTTTTCTGAATATGTGTTAGTGATATACTTTGTTTAGTAATTTCATATCATTATGCATTGTTTTTGCTGTACTAGGGATCAAATACAGGGTATTCACACCTAGATACATCTCTATACCTCTTAAAAATGTTTTGTAGACATCTTTCTAGTTACCAAATTGCCCAGGCTAGGTTTGAACTTGAGATCTTTCTGTCTTAGCCTTCTAGAGTGCTGGGATTATTGGTATAAATCATCACGCTTGCCTTGCCAGTCTCTTAACACTTATTCCCAAAATTATAGTAAACAACCAATGCTGTGTCGAATGTTGCCTTTTGTGTATATTTCAAAACCTTCATAAACTAGGCTTAGAGAAAATGAAGTTTTCAATGAAAGGTGATTTACATTAAAAATTTGGGTACATTCTACTGAACTGCACTTCAAAAGAAGCTATAATCAATTTATAGCTCCTCTCAATGTATGGAGATGTCTTTGCCTGTATCAATCATGGTATAGCTACTATCAATCTTTTGAATTATGCCAATTTTATAAGCAAAGTAAATCTCTTGGGCTAGTTTGAATTTCCCTGATTGGTATGAGATGAAGTATTATTACACAGCTTTAAATGTTTCATAGTTCCAGAATTTTTATGTCAGCACTGGCACATTAAAATGGCACTTCAAAGAAACCCAGGGGAAAGTCATTCTTTTAAAAACAGCAGAAAAATATTATGTTGATAATACTTGAGATATTAATAGTTTCCAATTTATATTAGAAATAGGAATGTAAAATTGAGACCTAAGTCTTCACTGACCTTGAAAGGCTAGGGCCAAAATTTTGGCTGACCTTGCAGCCCTTCCTTTTCTCCAATTTTTGATCTGCAAACTTAGGCTGTTAACCCTCCAGAAAACAAGCTGATTATTACCCTACAACATATGCAGTTTGGTTTACCCTCACTATCTGTCTAAATATCAAACATCTTAGACATAACGTGGAACAGGTATTTTCCATCAAGTACTGATGTACTGAACTTTAAGTCCTTACAGAGGAAACATTTTTAAAAAGTAGGAAAAGATACATATTTTTACACAGAAATTTAGAAATCTAACCATATAGAGCATTTTAGCAGGACCGTCCTATGACATTTTTTTTTTTTTCTTGTGACACCATGTAACTCAGTTGTGCCCAAATTTTCTGGTTAAGGACATTATGGAGCCACAGAGGAATGAGATTGATGATGTATAATGTGCCTAAGGAGAATCATATGGAGAGAAAACTTTCCCTCAGGCTTTCATAGAGAGCAAATTGGTCAAGCAATGGCTGTGACTGATCCACATGGCTGACACTGACAAAGGATATACAAAGTGTGGTACAGGGCTACAGGATAATCCTGAGGGGACTTGACTGACCTTATGAGATACAAAAGTTACACTGCTTGTTATATAGGTCTTGCTTTATCTTGGTCTTAACCATTCAGCAGAAAAGTATAAAAACGAGGTATATAAAGTAAAGCCATATTGATATGCTGAGCTGTAAAAGGCTCTAGTCAACAAATTCTGTGGATAACCCACTACTATTGTGGACAGCTGGATTGTTTTTGCTGAATTCAAGCACCTATTTAAATGCCAATAGAATACTCATCTCTGACAGGACTAAACATAAAAAAGGGGATATAGAGGAGGAACCATTTTGTATTTGTATATACGGAATGGTTTGGATCAATGTGCAGCTGCTTTAGCTTGATTCTGTGAGAGGAGAGATTTGTAGTAGTGGTGTTTGGACAGGGTGCCCTGTCTGCTTCTTGTACTATGGATGGCCACTAGGAGGATGACAATATATGGTGTATTAATTGTTGAAAATGTCCTATTAATCAGCTTTGAAACTGTCTCAATGACATTTGTCTCTCAATAAAATTTAAAATATGAAAAAAATTAAGACCTAATACTTTGTCATTTCAAAGACTACAAGCAAATTATGTGAACTGGTACACTATTGCTATTTTCCCCATGTATAAAATCCTGACTAGAAAAATTCATTGATGCTTATAGATCAGCAGGGGGCCAGGTGTAATTTTTACTTTTAGAGGTCAAATATCTCAATGATAGGACTTACATATGCAAGACATATTAAAACTAATAGCCATTACCAGCATAAGTATTTCCTAAAGTTTTAGGCAAAAAGAACCTATATGCTCTACTTGAGTCTAAGTTCTAATGTCTGCCTGCCAAATGATCCTAAGAACTTATCATTAAGTTCTTAGGATCAACTGGCAACTCTATAGCTCAAGTTCACATGAGCAGAAAAGAAAATGGCTTCAAAACATGACTTGTGACGCTAAGAGTTTAGCTAACAGTTTGCTTTCCTTTTAAGCTATTAAAGAACATTGGAACATATCTGAAGACTCATTTAAAATAAAAGTATATAGGGTCAGGTTTGTAGCTCTGATGAGCATGAGGCTGTGAGTTTGATTCCTGGTAAACCCACCCCTCAATACAGTAAGATAAAAGTGTGAATACTATATTATCTACAAGGTGCTTGATGGATAAAATAGCTACTCAAAAACTGAGTTAACGCTTCTTAAACTTGATTTACTATATTTATTTTCTCACAGACAAATTGTCAAATTTTGAAAGAGTCCTGTTATCTTTTGCACATGTCCTGTTTATAAAATTTTAGAAAGACTTGGAATGGACAGAAAATATCAGTATGTTTTAGTTTATTTGTTTCAAAATCAAATTATAATTTAGTGAATGATTTCTGCTTAAAAACATACATCAATATTCTCTCATTTATCCTAACCAAGCTGTGGAGATTCAGAACACATCAGAGAAAAATATCTCAGGTTTTGATACCAAATAAATATGAAAAGCATTTAAAAGTTTCATCTTCTAAGTGAGATGTGAAGACATCATCAATGCATGGCAAAGTCCTAGCCTTCGTACCACAGATTTCAAACACAGTAAGATCTCATCTGCCTTTGCTTGATATTGTTATTAATGCTGCCATTTAGAACTCTTTATTAAATGAAAAGAATTTATTATTAGATAGTCTTCCTGAAAAGTAACACTGTTGGTATATGCCAAGAAAATCAACTGCACAGCAGTTAACTAGGAATTTAAATTTATTTACTTATTTTTTTGTATTTAGGACAGGGTATACAGGGTTTCACTATATAGATCAGACTCATAGTGATCTTCCTGTTTTCAGCCTCCCAAGTGCTGGGATTACAGGTAGGCACCACCATGCCCAGTCTCAATTGCCCTCTCAGTGTTCCAAAGCAAGGAAAACAAATAAAACCCCCCAAAGAACTAGATCCAAACCAATCTTAATTTCATGGCACACATGGAAGAGTAAATGTAAGAGAATACCACACCTGCAAAACACTGAAACCAGTCTTTATTTCCTCTGAAAACAGTATTTCAGGATGCAAATTTTGAGTTTACATATTTTATGCTTTAATTTTATTTTTTAATTAATTATACTGAGAAAGAAACAGAAATGAGACAGTTTCAAAACAGGTTAGTAGGACAGTTACAATAATTAATACATTGTATATTATTGCTTCATAGTAGTTATACAGAGTACAAGATGCAGCCATGGTATCTGGTATTTGTACAAGTCTTTCTTCTCACTGAACTAAAATAAAGTACCTGTATATCTATCCTAACAATTTTTATATACAGATACACACACACACACACACACACACACACACACTACAAAATGGGTATTCCATTGAAATTAAAATATTATAGGTGCTTGAATTCAACAAAATAACCTAATCCAGTCCAATAGTCCATAATAATAGTGGGTTATCAGCAGAAATGGCAATGTCAGAAGTTGCTGACTTGAACCTTTTACAAATCAGCATATTAATATGGCTTTACTTTTTATACCTCATGCTTACAGTTTTCTGCTGGACGGTTAAGACCAAGATAAAGCAACACTTACATAACAAGAAATGTAACTTTTGAAGTTGAGTTGATTTTTTTTTTTTTTTTTTTTTTTTTTTTTTTGGCAGAACCAGGGATTGAACTCAGGCTCTTGTGCTTGCCAGGGAAGCACTTATTCCACTGAGCCGTCTCCCCAGCCCAGAAATGTAACTTTTGTATTTGACAAGGTCAGTCAAATCCCCTCAGGATTTACCCTGAAACCCTGTACCACAGTTTGTAAATCCTCTGTCATCGTAGGCCATTGCTTGACCAATTTAATCTCTGTGAAACCCTGAGAGAATGTTTTCTCTCCATGTGAGTTTCCTTAGGCACACTCTATATCATTGATCACTCTCCTCTTTGGCCCCATAATCTCCTTGATCAGAAAATTTGGGACACCACTGAGCTACAGGATGTTACAGTATAAGTTGTCTTATGTCCTGTATCCTCACTGACCTTGAAGGGCTAGGACCCAAACATTGGTATCCATGTAACCCTTCATTTTCTTTATTTTTGGTCTTTAAACTTAGGTTGTTAACCATCCAAATGAGAAGCTTAATGACGTTACCGTATAAGACAGGCATTTGAGCTTAACCTCACTATCTGTCTGAATATGAAACACCTTAGACCTAAAATGGAACAGGTATTCTCCAACACTCTCTGATATTCTATACTTTAAATCCCTACAAACTGTGAAAAAAATTACACATTTTTACACAGAAAATTATAAATGTAACCATATTCAACATTGTAGCAGGACAATCCTACATTTTTTTGTCTTGTCTCGTTTTGTTTTATTACCTTTGTTTTAATTTATACTTTTGAAATATGTAAAAGTTTGAAAAGAAAAAAGCTTTGATATCAAGAGAACAAAATAATCCATACTAGCAATTTGATGTCAGCATTTTTGGACCTCTATAACACTTTAGATAATGAGAGCCAATCCACAAAAATATGACCTATAAAGAAGTGAGTTATTATCTATAATTACATTACGAATCATGGGTACTATTCTGGACAACCTCAGAAAGTACCACTGTTATAGAAGTTATCCATGAATGTAGCCTTTTAATGTAGAAAAATATATAAATTGACTACTATATATGTTCTCTGGGCAGGCACATCAACTAGAAAAAATTACAGAATCACTTAATTATTAGTTATTGGCTCTCATCAATCTAAATTGATTATAATTTTTTACTAATAAAACAGGCATAAGTAAACATTTTAAACATGAATGGAAACTATTTGATATTACAAGTTTCAAAATCATATATATATATATATATATATATATAT